>PVHY01014913.1:0-37248 GCA_004024945.1 Uropsilus gracilis | reverse complement strand
AAAAAAAAAAAAAAAAAAAAAAAAAAGATGCTTCATTATCCTCATAGGAAAAAAAATCACCCAGGGAGAGAACTTTTCTAACTTCCATTAGAAGTTTCCTCAGAGTTTGTAAATATTCATGCTGATAATTTTCAATGGTATTTATCATAATTTATCAATAATGATTACTGTTTCAACAAGTACCATTTCTGGGGAACCTCCTATCTGCCTGTTATCTTGATACATCTTACTGCATTGAAGCCTCACAAGAACTCAGAGAAAACAGAAACTCTGAGAATATAAGTGGTTTTGTCTAAGACTTCACAAAAGGAAAGTGGGAAAGCTGGGATTCAGCACCAGATTTCTCAGGTTCCAAAGTCTTTAAATCCTTCACTCTACTGAAGTGTATTGATTTCCTTGTAGTGGTAAAATGCCATTCTAGTAAGTACTGGTCTCTTCATCTACTCCTCATCAGAGGTGGCAGAGACACAGGAACCCAGGCTCCTAACTACAATCATACTTCCAGATTTGGGAGGCTTCAATGCTCACCAATTGTCTAGGCTACAAATTTATTTATTTATTTTTATTTTTTAAATACTTTATTTATATATGAATTTCACATCTCTGTGATCTCTGGGGTTCACCCCCCCTCCCTGACTGTTCCCACCCTGTCCCATCCCCCCCAAGGTTGTGTACTTCAATTGGTTGTTGGCTTGTTTTGACTTTTCTTCATGGATTTTTGTTTATCTTTCCCATGTCCCATATAGTAGTGAAACCATATGGTTTCTGTTTTTTTCTTTTTGACTTGTTTCTGCTAATATGGATTCTTCTAAGTCCATCCATGATATCATAAAATCATCTAATTAATTGATGAGTAATAGTCCATTGTGTATATATACCACATCTTTTTCATCCAGTCATCTGTTTTGGGACATTTTGGTTGCTTCCACGTCCTTGCAATTATAAATAGCACTGCAATAAACAGTTTATTAGGCTACAAATTTATAAACCAGATTCAGCATGCAGATCTATTTAGACTGACTTACTTTGTGGGGAAGTAACTTGAAACTACAACTCAAGAGATTTGATATTAAAATCATGGTTTCCAGTCCTTTTAATAAATCAGAGGACTCACAACACTGCTATGGCTCCCTTCTCAGCCCTCACCCCCCACCCCCCGCCGCTGTCCCCACCTGCCCCGTGACATCCCTGACAAAGGAGTAAATGCCAGGAGTCATGAAGCATCACATTTTACCCTGCATTATTTGTTAGAGCAAATTAGATTTTTCTAATTCCTTTACCCCCTCAGTTGTTTTCTCAGTATCCTGGCCTCTGTAGACAGTTGAGGTTTTGACACTTGAAAATCAACAGCACCCTAATTCATTTCTTTAACTGTATCAGGAAACCATCCTGGGTTTTATCCTGTCCTCTCTCCTGTGCTCTTGACTTGCTGGATGGTGGAGACACCAGCTCAACCTTAGAAATGGCTTTGGGGGGGGCATGGTGGCGTGCACCTGTAATCCAAGTGCTGGGAAGCAAGAGGCCTGGGATCACTATAGTTGGCGAGTTTGAGACTACCCCAGGAAAATAGCGAGAACTGGTCTCAAAAATAAATCGCTTTTTTTTTTTAAAAAAAAAAAGAATGGATCTAACACTTGTCATTGTGACCTCAGGCAATCTCCTTGTCTCCTCCATCCTCAGTTACCTCCTCTGGAAAATGAGTGGAAATTACTTCACCCAAAACTCTGAGAGCCAGTTTGTGAAATGAGCAATTCACCAAATATTTGATTTGTTGAAGTATTCCACTTTTGTTAATCGGCTTTCATCTGGTCTCCAGAACAGGATATTGCATAATATTTACCTACTATCTGCCCTGGCTCAGAATGAATCACCTTGGAGAGGGGAGGGAAGAGGGAGAACCGAGTTGTATAGAGGCTGCTGAGGCAGGCTGGAGTGGAGGGCACATAAGGAGAATACATTCATTGGAATGTGTGCTTTGTTACAAAGGCTTACAAATAGATCATTCCTCTAAGAACTCATGAGTGAAGAATATGCACCTAAGATGTTTCCTTTTTTTTTTTTTGAGACTAGGTCTTGCTATTTTTGCCTGTGGAACCGCACTCACGTTGCCCGGGGTACCATAGACCCAAGCAATTCCCAGCCTCAGCTGCTGTGCGCCACCACGATCCCTGGCCCCAGCTGCGGCTTCCTAGGCTGCTGCTTACAGGCATGCGCCACCATGCCCGGTCAGATGTCTCCTTATTAAAGATTGCATTATGCTGCCCTCTTTCCCTCCATCTCCCCTCTCTCCACACTCAGACTCTGAGGCAGCAGCAGCAAATGGGAGGAAGGTCATGCTGTGCGTTCTTAAATGCTGTTATAAAGTCACAATGAAAACTGGTCAATGAAAGCTAAATAATTAAACAAAACAAGTAAATCCTTAAATTAGCCACTCAGCCATTTGGGAAATATACTGATACTGTCCCCATAGGAGAGCTGGGAGGATGAAATTGGCTCAGGATTCTGAGGTTTGTAACACAGCGTTCCCTAAATAGGGACTGTTAGACTCTTCAGCACAATGCACCTCCCTACCTGTCACCCCAACCCACAATTGAGTCAATTTTTTTCTCTCCAATCCCCAAATCCAATCAAAACCAAGTTTCTGTCTTATGAAAGTGACTGAGATGCCCAAGAGTGTAGAAAGAAAGAAATTGAGGGTGACGTAAGCCAGGAGATCAACTCATGTCCACGTGAACAGATAGGCAGACGTATGAAAATAAGTCCCAGTCCTGCAAGTGAATTAACCCTTTCGAAGGAAAATAGATCTCTTGATGAACCCCGAAAAACTGAGCAGATGGGAGGTCTGACAACACTCTGTCAGGGGAGGCAGAAGCCATTAAGAGTTGACATTATACAGTGAGAGACCCTCGTTCCAGATTCATGCCCATCTAACACCATCAAGTGACTTTGACTTCCTCAGGCACCAGGTCTGCAGGGAGAACACGTGGTTACCTGCTGATGCCACCCTCCAGGTCATTTGAAATTAGTTAATCTTCTTTCTGATTGGTTCTCAGGTTCCTTGCTGGTTATGTTTATTCAAACATTTAATAAATACTGGAACTTAAAAGATTTTTCAACTTATATGGCTGAGCTCCAGACCCAGATGAGTGACTCAGTCTCCAAGGTCATTGACCCAGAGGAGCCCTCCTGTTTGATGGCCAGACCCCTCTGTGGCTGCGGTTTCTTGCCACTGGAGGTCTTGGCTGCTTCCACGCCACATTAGCCCTGGGGTAAGGGAGACCAGCACTGCTGCAGAAGTGAATCAGATCTGAAGTTGGCCATGAGGCACAAGCAATTTTGTCCTTGATCAGGACTTATAGCCTTTCCTGATATTGTTGGAGAGGAAGGGGGAGAGTTCCTCCCCAGAGTAACCTTAAAATCTAATTGAGGGCAATTCTGTTGCCTTGACAATAGCATATTAAATTGTTTAGCAAACGTACGAATTTATAAAAAATCATTCCTGATCTATGGAGCTAGAGAACATAATAAATCTTCCAAGAATTTTAACCACACTTACAATTTATCAGGCTCAGAAATTGTATTAGCATGTAGATGAGATGTGCAGAGGGCAGAGGGCTGCAGGAACCAAAGCAGCCCAGCCACTGTGACCTTGAGAGTGCCACCAGCATGCAGCCCACCAAGGAAAGGGGGAAGGGGGTGAAGCACAGGTATGGGCTACATCCTTGACCACACTGTATCCTTTTGTTACCCCTCACTGTGTGCCATAGGGTAGATCATTCACTGTTAATTCCCATTATATGAAGTTCTTAGAATGGCAAAGGCGATCTCACTAGCTCAAACAAAGAGCTGTACTTATAGGTAGATTTCACAAAGCCAAAAGGAAACAACACAAGGCTGAGGCCAGGGTAGGGCTGTGGATTCTGCCGACAACCTTCCTAGAGGACAACAGAAGATATGAAATGAAGGCCAGGTATGGTGGCGCACTCTTGTAATCCAAGTGCTGGGAGGCAAGCGGCCTGGGATTGCTTGAGTTCACGAGTTCAAGACTACCCTGGGCAACATAGCGAGACCAGTTCTCAAAAAAAAAAAAAAAAAAAAAAAAAAAAGATGAAATGAGCAGAGCCTTGGAAAACACTTGTCTCCTGGATTTACCATCCTGTCCTGAGAGGAACTTCCAAGGTAGCATTGTGGTCCCAGAAGAACAGGAAACCTGAACTAACTGCGAGCTGCAGCCAAGTCCTGCTGAGCCCAGCTCAGATGAGCGGATTAGACAGCACAGCAGAGAAAGGGAAAGCCTGCTGAGGTCCGGGTGGTTTATTGTGCAGCATTACTGTAGCCAACGCTAACTTATCCTATTTTCTGAATGATTCTTGACCCCCTTTATAACTATCTACTCAAGACCAGGGCAAAATCTTGAATTTGTCTTTGCTAGATTTCACAATTTCATTTTTTAAACATTAAGTGTCTTTTAATCAGTTTAAGTATTTTAATATAATTTAAACATCCAGATTATTTCACCAGCAGCTTGTTGAAGGGTTTTTTAAAATTTCAATCAGTGTTAATTCATCTACTAAACAAGTCGTTGTTGGCTTTTCAATGAGTTAACTAAATCAAGAGATTATACAGAAGTGCAATAAAAAAGTCATGGGAAAGGGATGAATTGGGTCATATTCTTTGCTGGCTGTGTAGGATGATCAAAACCAACTGGCTTAAAATTGACATATGATTTTGAACTTTGAAAGAAGCTGGGGAAAATGAAGCCAATATTGAAGTGGCACATCTGGAAGGAGCTAGAATTTACTGCTGAGATGATAAGTTGGAACTTTCTGAAAGAAAAATCTATCTGAAATGACAAAAAGTGACACAAAATGACAAATATTTTAAAAGCGAAGTCTCATGGGAAAACAAGTGTTTCACTAACTTCTTCCCATTTCATTGGCAGGAGATTACAGTAGAATTCAAATTTCTACCAAAGTCTGGTTTTGCTCAAATAGATAGTCACAGGGTCTATTGTTTACATTTGCTCAAAAGACAAAGCAAAAGAACCCTCCAGAAGGCTGAGGTCACTGACTTTGTTGGAATCCAAATGGATAACACTCAGTTTGTGCTTCCTATTCTGAAACACAGAAAACTAGAGTCTGTAGCTTTCTTGGAAGGAAAAGAAACTCCCTCCCAACACACCATATTCTGCCCAGCACCTTAAATTTTACATGTGTCAACTGTAGTAAAGAGAGCCCATTACATTTCAGTAAGAAGGAGGAATAAGAAAACAGATCAAAATTCAGAGGACACATATGGATCACCTTCTGTATGTCAACTTTGGGGTCCAGTGTCAAGTATATAACTTTTTTTAGTAGTTTCTATGGCAGGCATGCAACATGGTGGTGGCTGATCCATTTCGCTCTTCCCTTGCTCAACAAACTTTTAGAAAGGTAATCCTTAATAACTGAATTGGCCCACATCATGTGACAATATAGAAATTCTGCAGTATGTGTTTGTGGAGGGTGAGGTAGGGTGGGTGTGTACATGATGCGTGTGTGTTAAAAATAAAGGAATAAAAGCTGAGCCTCCATGTTCCTAGTATAAGACAACCTCCACCTTTCCACAAACAAGTAGATATGAGTATATTCTTCAAAGAATTGGATGTAAATACAAAAGAATCAGTAGAGAGCTGACCATAACTCTCACCCCAGGAGAGGAAAGTGAAAGAATTGAGGAACTACTTATTTTCACAGTGAAACCTATTTTGCTCTTTACATTATGAACTTACATAACATGATGAAAAAGTTAGTAATCAAAAGAAACAGATTGTAGTCACTGAAATGTTTTTCATTGCAATTACATACTTAACAAGTCAACTTAATTAAATCTCTCTTAGGATTTGTAAGGTCTCCTTACTCTGTTGTTGCTGCTCCTTTTCAAGTCAGTCAGTCTCCTATGGAGGAAGAGAGTGTGAGGAGATTGTGTTCCCCTGGGTTGTAGAACTGGTGGTCTGGGCAGTCCCAGTGCCAGCAGGGTTTCAGATGCAGTGGAGACTTCCAGCTGAGCTGTGTGCACAGAGATTAAGGCAGGAGTGCTGGACTTTGTTGAATGCTTTCTCTGCATCTATTGATATGATCATGTGGTTTTGTTTTTCTTCTTGTTGATGTGGTGGATTATGTTAATTGATCCGGATGCTGAACCATCATTATATGCAGATGATATGATTTATTATGTAGAGAACCCAAAAAAAACTACAGAAAAATTTCTTCTTGAAACAATAAACCAGTTCAGTAAGGTAGCCGGCTACAAAATCAACACACAGAAGTCAGTAGCCTTCCTATACACAAAAAGCCAAGCAGAAGAAGAAATTTAAAAAGCCATCTCAGTTACCATTGCATCAAAAACAATTAAATACCTGGGAATAAACCTAACAAAACACATGAAAGAACTTACAAAGAAAACTTTAAAACGCTACTAAAAGAGATAGAAGAAAACACAAGGAAATGGAAAGACATTCCTTGCTCATGGATTGGAAGAATTAACATCATCAAAATGGCCATCCTACCAAAAGCAATCTACAGATTCAATGCAATCCCTATAAAAATTCCAATGACAGTCTTTAAAGAGATAGAACAAAAATTACAAAAATTCATATGGAATAACAAAAGACCTCGAATATCAAAAAACCTCCTCACCAAAAAAAGAGAGAATGGAGTTCTAACTATTCCAGACTTCAAGCTATACTACAAAGCCATAATAATTAAAACAGCATGGTGCAACAACTGACAAACCAATGGAACAGAATTGAGAGCCTGGAAATAAAACAATACATATATAGTCAACTAATCTTTGACAAAGGAGGGGAAAACTTACATTGGAACAAAGATAGCCTCTTCAATAAATTATGCTGGGAAAATTGGACTAAGACCTGCCCAAAAAATGGACCAAGACAACATCCTCACACCATGTACAAAAACCAACTCAAAATGAATAAAAGACTTAGATGTCAGACTGAAACTATAACATACATAGAGGAAAACTTGGGCAAAACGCTCCATGAAGTACAATTCAGAAATCCCTTTCTGGAAACATCTGCAGAAAGCAAAAATTTGAAGGAAAACATAGACAGATGGGGCTACATCAAACTAAAAACTTTCTGTACAGCAAAAGAGACAATCGATAAAACTGAAAGAAGTCCAACCAAATGGGAAAAAAATTTTGCTCTCCACAAGAGTGACAAGGGTTTAATAATGCTGATCCACAAGGAACTCACACAACTAGACAAAAACAAAACAAGGAGTCCAATCAAAAAATGGGGAGAAGAACTAAAAAGAAACTTCTCCAAAGAGGTAATACAAATGGCCAACAGGCACATGAAAAATTGCTCAACATCACTAGCAATCAGGGAAATGCAAATCAAAACCACAGTGAGATACCACCTTACACCAGTAAGAATGTCCCACATCAAAAAAAAAAAAAAAAAGGCAACCTGTTAGTGAAGTGGGAAAGCATGGTGGTACACAATAATGTAAATATAAATACACATATATATGCAAATTCAAAAAATTGTAAATTAAATTAAAAAAAAAAGAACAACCATCACGGAGATAGTTGACATCCTCTGTGGATATCACTTTTATTCTATTCCCCATTACATATTCCCAGAAATAATAATTAGTACACTGGAACTGATGTTTGCCATGCCAGAGGTATTTGAAACTTTTAAATCACACATCAGTTAATAATATATTATTTTGATGGTTATAATTTTGTAATTATGGTATTGTAATCTGAATACCTATCTATGTAACTTGTTTTCCCACAAAAATTTTTAATTATTAAAAAATAATAATAATAATACAAAAAAATAACAAAACCAAAAATCAGGTAACAACGGTGCTGGTGTGGATGTAGAGAGAAAGGAACACTCTTACACTGCTGGTGGGAATGTAAACTGGTCCAGTCACTATGGAAAGCTGTATGGAGGACCCTCAAACTAATGAAAATGGAACTACCATTCAATTCAGCAATTGCTCTTCTCCTTTGGGTAACCAAAGGAGACCAAAGTGTGGGTACAAAAGGGCACCTGTGCTCAGATGTTTATTGCAGCACTATATATAATTGCAAGGCCATGGAAACAACCCAAATATCCCAAAACAGACAAATGGATGAAGAAGATGTGGTATATATACACAATGGAGTATTACTCATCAATTTAAAATGACAAATTTGATGAATTTTTGGAAACATGGATGTACCTAGAAGAAGTCATACTAGCAGAAAGGAGTCAGAAAGATAAAGACAGAAACCAAATGGTTTCACTAATATATGGACAACCAAATGAAAGTACACAATGGGAGGGTGGGGACCAGCTGGAGCAGTCGGTGAGGGGAGGTGGTGGGTGACCCCCAGGGAGCAAAATGATGTGAAATATATATATATAAATTATTCAATTAAATAAAAAAATTAGAAAAAATCAAAAGGCAGGAGTGGGTAACAGGGTACAGGCCTTCTCCTCCCTCTGACAGAAGCAGTGTGCAGCTGTCCACCACAGGCCAGCACACTCTGTCCACCCTGTCAGTCCCTTACCCCATACTGCAGAGTGGCTGAGGAATTGGCAAGTTTCCTACAAGTTCAGACAACCTGATGGCAATGTTGCTCACCTCCTTCTGAGCAGTAGAAAGAGAAAATGAAGTACAAATGCAGGATGCCTTCCCAACAACTTCTGACTAGACAGGGCTATGCATAGTAGGGAGTAGGGAGCAGGCTGGAGTCAGCCTCCAATACCTGGATATCCCCCAGAGCTCTCCCTGGAAAGCCAAGTTTCCAACACATGTTCCATCCTTTTCTCAGGCATCATAACACAGGCAACTGAAAGGATGTTCACATACAGATAACTGACTTTCACTTATAGATCCCCCCTCGACAGGGACCCCATGGGATGTGGGTGCTGATTGGCTGATAGGTGGAATCTGGCCCATGAACACTGGGTCCCCTAGGACACAGGTTCCCATCTCCCAGTGTCCTCCCACAGTCCAGGCCCTGGTACTTGTTCACTCTCATGTTGTCCTTCGCCCCACCCTCCCCAGCCTCCAACTCTTCTATTTCTTTTCTCTCATTACATTTTCATCCTGGAAATTTGAAGCCATACACAGGAATAGAAGAGTTTAGCAAATCCTCAGGCACTGTCTCCTCTCCCAGTTTCAAAATGTGATATTAAAATTCATCTTTAGACTTGAAAATATGGGGGTCATTGGTGAGCATAAGAGATGTGCTTCCAATGAGTTAGATTCAAGAGAAAATAGAAGGTAAGGCAGAGGCAGAGAAGGAACCTAACATATCCTTGAAGAATCTTTTGAGATAGTGGTAAGAAATGAAAGGCCATGAGAAGGACTTTTTTATTAAATGGGAACTATTGCAATGTGATTTTGTAATGATATTAGTCAAGCAGAGAAGCAAGAAGTAATGTTCCAGTATTCTTTGTCACTTGCAGCCTAGAGTAAGCAAGAGGGACTAGAGTCCGGAGCCCAAGGGGAGAGGCTGGACTTTGTTTGGAGCATCTCCAGTGCACCCAGAAACACAGATGGGAAGAAGGAGTGTGTGGGAGGGCAGATGTGGTAAGCAGAGCCTACAGATGGTCTTATCTGATGGCTCCTATTTCCCTGGTGAAATAGGAAGCAACATTATCACCTAAGAGGGTGGATGAGAGTGGAAGTGTTGGATATTAAAAGAGAGTAGAGGAAGTGTGAAAAGATTGGAAATGTAAAGGCCCACTTGATAATAATTGTCAAGAACTTAAACTGATACCAATGAGCATATGATTTCTCCCTCTCTTTTCAAAAAAGCATAGAAGTAGTTGGATGGGAATACAGAGAAGGTGGGGAGTTGGGTTTACCTGAGGTGAGCATCTCCGAGAGAGGAGACATGGACAAGGATGATGATGAGAGGGCAGTTGTGACATCATGAGAGTGCCTCTGGAGTCAAGTAGGGCAGGACAAGAAAATGTAAGGAAGGTGATAGGCAGGGCAAAGTGGCAAGGTTGATTCGTAGGGTTTCTAGTAGAGTCAAGGAGTTAGTTGCAGAGAACTATTAGAGGAAATGCAATGGAAAGATATGACATGATATGCTATTCTAAGAATGAAGGACTTAGAATTGAAATTTTGGTGATGATGGAATTATTAGTAATGACAAAGCTTAGGTATGGCCATGGGACTGGTGACTGGAATGAGGTGGAAGACAAGACCTTCACATGCAATGACCTCCAGGACCTGAGATGTCAGGATGCTGGTGACTTGTCTTCATAAATGCTAAGACCACCAAAAATGATGAACCCAGTAGAAAAACAGTGAGTCGGGAATCAAAAACCTCAGTGAATGAAGGTGTTGGAGAATGGAAAAGCACATGCTTCAAATGAGTTAAAGAAGTTTAGGGAAGAAGAGGGATGATGTAGCGAGGAACACCTCTAGCTCCAGATGTCTGTAGGCTTGGGATTCAAAACAAAAAGCAACCACTTATCATTCACATATAGCATACAGAGAAGCAAAACAAAGGAACAGTCAAAGCTAAAACAATACAAAGCCTAGAAATCTGACTGTAGAATGGAGGTGACCAATGGAGCAAGGTGGAGTGAGGAACAAAGGAAAGATGGGATGCAAATGAAGGATTATGGGGTGTGGGATGATAATACACCTGAAGCGGTGTGGACCTACACCTTTAACTCACATGCACTGTTGTAAATCATTAGCTCAATAAAATATAGTACAATAACAAAACAATAGTCACAACAACAAAACAAAAGGGAGTTACCTTTGAAGGAGAGTTCTAGAAAATAGTATTCTGAGGGTAAATAAGATGGTCCAATTACTCACATGGTCAAGCTACAGACAGCAGGGAACACACACACGAACATCCCACCCCTGACCCTCCTGATGGTAAGATCTTCACCCGGTCAGCACGGTGCTGGCAAGCAAGTGAGAATGAGCTCCCTGTTTCTCCCTCATTGTCTCCATGGGTGACCAGCCCAAACAGGGTCACTTGCTCTAGTCTGCATTGAGGAAAGCACAAGGCTCATATTGTTGAGACTCCATGGTCTCCAGGAATGATCCCCATGTCTTTTGATTCTCCCCAACCAGTGTTCTTTCTACAAATCCATTTCTTTCAAGTCTTCCAAAGATTAGGGTTTAGCCGGACACACTTTAAAGAGACAGATTGCTGGGCCCATACCTGGAGATAAGGACTTAATAGATGGAGGGCAGGTCAGGGAACCAGCATTTTAGTAGCCACCCCAGGCAGCCCTCACCTTGACGGTGTTGCTGCAGGTCACCGCATTCCTTCTCTATTGGTTCATTCTGCGTAGTTAGTAGGCCTCAATTTCCCATTCTTTGAACTGGGTACTGCGACAAGGACCCAAAGTCCTAAGTGAGTTGTTATCTCTTCAGTGCAATAACTTAGTTTAATAACTGAATGGAAATTTGACACCTCCTTAGCATCAGAGGGCTTTGTGGGGAGCACTAGATTTGGGGAGCTCTGGGAGATACGCATTCCATCCCCAACTTCCCAGGTTAGAGCAAAGCCAAATTATTTAGCCCTTCTGAACCCCAGCTTCTCTACCTGTAATATGGTTTTAATCCATCCCTACCTTGAAAGGGTTTTTGCAAGGTTTAAAAATATTTTACGCACTGGCCTATGTGTAATTGTAAAATTGGCGTTAATATGGTAGTTGCTACAGATAGAAGTAATAG
This sequence comes from Uropsilus gracilis, assembly GCA_004024945.1. Classification (NCBI taxonomy): domain Eukaryota; kingdom Metazoa; phylum Chordata; class Mammalia; order Eulipotyphla; family Talpidae; genus Uropsilus; species Uropsilus gracilis. The sequence goes on along the minus strand of PVHY01014913.1, from coordinate 25,525 downwards.
TAACATGAGTCGCTGTTACTGGAATTTCTTTATTTGACTTTGACCGTCTGTAAACCAGATGGGAAGATCTCGCCCTGGGATGAGCACTCAATATAATGCCCGTTATCAGTGAACTTGAGAGCACCAAACCAAGCACTAATGTCAGGAAACCCTGGAGAGGCTTTTCTAATCAATACATTAACATTTGCTTTGTCCTCAAGCCTCATGCCCATGTTGACACAAGTGGCCATTAGAAGACAGTGATGAACCTGGCAGAAGTAATGGGCTGGAAGGAGGCAGCAGCCAGGGGTTGGAGATGGCACTTGAGAAGATAGTGTTTCAATCAATTGCAGGTTGTCTTTAATGTCTGGGTGAAGATTGGGTGTAGGTCAGGTGCATTGTCACACTTGAACCCACCCTGGTCACAGTGTGGGCTTCCCAGATGAATAAGGAAGTTACCATCGAGGTCTCCAAACATCTCGTGGACCCTCCAGCACATGCGGTGTCAGCAGCAGGAGTTTGGCCATTACCCTGTGAATGGCCTTTTCCCTCAGTGGGAGGGGAGTCACACAAATGATGAAGCTGACCAGTCATTACTGAACTTGAGGAACAGCTCTGTCCCTGAAATTCTAACTTACACTTATTACTTTCCTTTCTGGAAGACACAAATGAAAAGGCAGGCTTGCTTTAGGTTCTGGCTGCCTTTGAAATGGCCTGGCTCCCCAATGTCCCTTGTGTCTGGTTTGAACAGAAGGCCAGCAGAGGGAGAGAGAGAGAGAGAGAGAGAGAGAGAGAGAGAGAGAGAGAGAGATCTTATAATTTGTCAGCATAAAGGGATACTGCGTAATCCTCAAAAAACAGTGGTCCTGGGACCCCTGTCATAGACCTAGAAACATTACACCACAAATACCAAGTGTAAAAAGCCAAGATGCCAAGCTGTAAATACAGGTCTCATGCACATCTGGAAAGGAAAAGTGTGCATATTCACAGCGAAGTAGATAAGGACACAGAGAAAGCAATCCACACAGCCCACCCCTGTCACAAACCTCTCCTTATGGCTACAGAGTGATGGCAAAACTTCCTTTTCCAGTGTGGGGGGGAAAAGGGAGATGGTGGAGATTTTTCATTGTGTGACTTCCCGTTCTCTCCAAATTTTCATTAAACACATGCTTGTTCAATTTTAAACATGTGAAAAACAAGAAGAGGAACAGCATTAACACATTCTTTGTAATGGCTTTTTTAAACAACAATTTCTAAGAATCTAACAGTAGGGGAAAGTAGGGCAAAGACCCAGGGCTGACAGCCCTGCTCCAACCCTGCAGGATCCATGAGAACCAACCTTTGGAAACAAACCTCTTAAAATCAAAATAAACGTGTTTTTTTCTCCTTCTAAAGGTACAAAACACTATTGACAGAATTGTTGACAAAGGGGAAAGTGGAAACTTACTCAGAAAAAGACCGAAAAGAAATGCAAGCCCAGCAAGACTGTCCTTGTCCTTAGGAGCCAAGCAGGAGGGCCTCTCCCCCCTTTGCATGCTTTTTCTGTGATTTTCAAAATTTCTCCAATGCAAAATGTGCAATTGATAATGTTGAAAACATTTTTTAAGAAAAAACAACTGTCACATGATCCTCTCCATAGAAGTGCACAGGATCTGTGGTTCCCTCACTCGCATCTGTGTGTGCCAACATATCTTCCTCCTTTCCCTAGTTAATATTGACTTTCATGGTCTAGCTTGTTTGCCAGATAGTTCCCTATCTTCAGATCCTCCATCTCAGATTAAATAAAACAAAGTGTGGTTATCAGAGTAACAATCACAATGCAAGAATACAAGTGGAGACGTTTGACCCAGATTGGGTAACTCGCTGATTTATTATGCATCCTGCATTTCTGGATGAGGCCAATTTTGATTCTTTTCCATCTGGAGCTGTGAACCATCAGCTAATCATCAGAATTGAGTGAAAGCAGCTAAGAGAAAAGCATCTTCATTCAGCAGATGCTGCTGGGGAATGTTTGGAGGGCCGCCCCTGCAGCTACAGCTTGCATCCGTCCAGCCATCGAGGCAGGCTGTCAGCCAACTGGCAGTTCAAGGACCAGGAGTGCCTACAGAGGAAGGGCAGAGAGCATTAGCAGAAGGACAGTCAGAATCCCTGCAGGTCCAGTCCACATCCCCCTGGGCTCTCGGAGCTCTTGCACTGATGGGCCCTGCATGTTTCCCAAGGTTTTTGTGCACCTCCACTGTGTCTCTCTCGCTGTCTCTACCACCTCCTGACACGGTGGTTCCTATAGCCTCATGCCTACCACTCCTCCCTCCATTTCATTTCATATGCCCCATGCTGTAAGGTGGAGAGGCTGAATTGCAAACTGTGAAATCCTTCCCGTGCCCTGCAAGATAAGTATTACCAAATTCTTAGAAGTGAGCATCAAGCCCTGGGGCTTGTCCGGGGTCATGTTGATACAGAATGACTCAACTCAGCTGGATGGGCAGCCAGGGTCTTTGGTATTGGTGTAGCTGAAAATTGTAATGGGTGTCATACTGTCCTGGTGGGCAGGGTCTGAGAGAAAGACCCATGAGAAGAAACGACAAGTGGGAAAAGTTCACACAAAAAGTGGAGGCCAGAAGTGGCCTGGAGAGTGGTGTGAGAGATGTGAGAATGGTGGACCAGTAAAGAGGAGCCAGAATGGTTAGGCTGAGCGGAAGGCCCCACCCCCTCTCCCCCTGGAAGAATGAATTGGAGATGGTGAAGAACCATGGTGGGTGAGTGGCTGGCAGAGGAGTAGCCAGTGTGGAGTGTGATGCTGAACAGCAGGCCTGGGGTGACCAGGAGTCTGCTTAGGGCAGGCCCAGTGAATGTGGCCAGAAGCCACCAAAGGCTTCTGGAAAAGAAAGTGTGTGGCACCAGAACAAGGTGGCATGGAAAGCTGGTACCTGGAGAAAGCCAGGGATCTGGAAAGCTAATTTTGCATCAGTATTTTGTTCGAAAAGTTTGAAGAACCTTGGAGAAGCTGAACAGTTCAAAATGCTGGAGAAGCAAAGAGAAGATGGAAAAGAAAAACTGGATTTTGCAAAGTGTCTGCCTCAGGTTTGGAGGGGCAAAAGGGCACCATGTTTTTTTTTTTTTTTGGGAACTTTGGGATTAAAAATGGTGACTGAGGTAAGACAATTGGCCACTTGTGGCATTAAGGACTTTTTGTTTGACTTTTTGTTTCCCTTATTCTTTTGTTAATAAAACCATGTTGTTTAAATTGCATTGTGACTCTTGTAACTGCTGCACATGGTAGGAAAAATCCTGGTTTTTAAAAGTGCCATTTTTTCCTTTGGCTTGTTGGTTGGAGGCTTCTGCACTATTTTGACCTGATATCAATGTGGTTAGTACTTGGCAGACCCTGCATCTGAAATGGGAGCCCTTGTCCTCTGTCCAGAGTCTCTTTCACTTTCCATGCACCTGCTTCTCTCCTCATCTTCAGAATTATAGCACATCCATCCTACTGAGACAATTAGACTGAGTTCCTCTAAGTTGATTATTAGACATGCCCACACCCAGGGAAGGTTCTTTATCAGTTGGAACAGAGACAATGAGAATCCTGGAGCCTTAACTGGATTTTACAGCTTTAATGATCTCAGGGAACCAAGTACACAAGCACACCAGGCTGGCAAGCTGTCAGGCAAGGAGACAACTTAGGCGGCAGGGGCTGAGGGGTCTGGGAGGCAAGCAAGTTTCCTAGCACCCCCAGAAATCTTTGTGCTCTTTCTCTGGGCTCTCTCTTGTTTCCCTTCACCTTCTTTCCTTTAGCATTTATCTCCAAGCTCAGTCCTCTCTGTGCCCCAGAATGATACCACTCTTTTATCTCCTTCTGGCCTGGCCGAGCCCACTCACCATGGGCACACCCGCTGGGCCCAGGCATATACAATCATGGGGAGCACACAGCACAACAGGTGCTTATCATAGAGACTAATGGCAAAAGGTAAAAACCCTATGTTGGCTGGAAGTGACTCCAAGTTCCCAGTCTCTGTAATAGCACAGCGACCCCAGGTCCTCCTCACCCAAACTAGAAGTCAGAGGAGTCACCAAGCCCGCTCAAATCCTTAGAGACCCTGTTTAGTTGGTCTCATCCTACAGCTGGGCAGGCCTCTGTAGGTCTTCTGGGGTAGGTGGTTCCACACCGAAAAAGGACTGTAGTTCCCTGATCCAGAACAGTAGCAAAAACACATGCATTCATATATTTCATTGTAGGCACTGCAGAAGGATTTTGGTCTTTTTCCTGTCTGCCCCAATTATTTAGTAATCTGATCTGAGTTTTAGATAAGGCACACATGCTTATTAGCTTAATAAGAACTCATATCACTGGGGATCCTGAAGGCCTTCCTCAGCCTGAACCAGCATATTTCTACGTTGTCATGCAATAAAGATGATTTCAGATCATTAGTGCTTATCCTTGAGAGCCAGCCAAGCTTTCCAATTAATTGGAAAGTTGAGACTATATGAAAGATATTTCACACACTCAGAAGACAGCAATAAGAGGATTCCTACTTTAAAATGCAATCTCTTCAATTAGTGAGCAAAATGGGTTAATGAGTTAGAAGTATTGAAAACACTGACAATCCACTTGAAAAAGTACAGTGGTTCTTTATCTCTTTATAGCCAACATAAATTTTAGCAAGCTGAAAAACATAAGTACAAAGAAAACAAATCTGTAAAAAGCTAATTTCTAAGTTAATGAAAATTTACTGTAGGACATAATTACTATAGCACTGTTCTAATGTAGAGACTATAATTTCTTTACACACTAAGAAGGAAATTTCATATAAACTTAGAAATCATAGGACAAATAATTGAAGAAGCTGATTCTTTTCTTGAGACTAGGTCTTGCTATTTTGCTCCGGGTACCATGGACTCAGGCGATCCCCAGCCTCAGCTTCCCAGGTAGCTGGGATTACAGGCACACACCACCATGCCCAGAGACTAGTTTTTTGAGACTAGTTCTACACTATGTTGCCCGGGTGGGTCTTCAACCCACGTACTCTAGCGAGTCCTCATCTCAGCTGCACGCATAGGCTATGCTTAAAGGCGTGTGCCACCGTGCCCTGTTCTGAAGAAGCTGATTCTGTGAAAATATAGGTAGGGTTGAGTGACTTGTCAGGCTTTTTCCTCTACTAGCTTGTATAACCAGCACCTGTGATATTGTACCGCCCCTTAATTGTGTACGTACCGTTTCTTAATTGTGTACGTACCGCCCCTTAATTGTGTACGCACCTGGGCCCAGTGGGTGTGCACATATGTGAGTGGGACATCACCCTGTGAAGACAGCATGTGATCGAAGCACAAGAAAATGAATGAGAGTGAAAGGGGGTCAGAGAAAGAGCATGAAGATTCCTGGGTTCCTAGGGGGCTTACCTGCCTCTTAGCCTCCCCAGTGCTGCCCTGCCCTGCCCAACCCTGCTGTGCCTGGTATGTCTGTGTAACTGCTAGAACCAGTAAAGAACCTACACAGATTGGTGAGCCTGATGTTTGCACAGTTATTGGTGACAAGGATGCTTACATTATAATATAAAATGAGTTTTAGATAAGTCATGGATGTTTATTAGCTTAATAAGCACTTGATGAAAATACCACGAAACAATGTCAAAATACAAATAACAAAACTGAAAAAATATTTCAGATCGATGTGAAGGACAAAGATTTTAAAACCCTAATATATAAAGAGCACATATAAAACTGATTTAAAAAAAAAAAGTATTGTCATCCCAATAGAAAAACAGGTTAAAACTATGAGCCTAGCAGTTCACAGGAAAAGACGTAAAAAGATGCTCAACTTCCTTTGTAGTTTAAAGATGTAAAGCATGGTATCTTTTCCAACCTTCAACTTCTAGAGGCCAGAGATATTAATGGTCCAGACTTGTGGGTTGGCGAGAAACAGCCCTCCTCATTAGGGTAACTGAAGGTGCCTCTTCCCACAGTATAGAAGTTGACCAACATCTCTCTAAAATGCAAAGAGTAGATCCAGCAAATCCTCTGCAAGAGATTTCCCTAAGGACATGCTTTAAAGAACAAAGAAGTTCTAAGAGCAAGATGTTCATCTTAGAATTGTTTTTCTAACACCAGCAGCAGCAACAAAAATGGAAGCCTCCTGTTCATCAGGAGGGGCGAGGCAGATAATCACTGGCAGCCTCCAGACAGCCTGGCACAAAGCTGCTGCTATATCTGTGGCAGAGGGCTCTAGGGAACAATGTGCCAAGATTTGCAAGGTCAATTAAGAAGTGAAAAAATGTAAAGAACAGATTGGTGTGTACTAAGAATTCCATGTGGACTGAAAAATATGCATGTATTTCTCTATAGTTGATAAGACTATGTAATTTTCAGAAGAGTACTGATGAGAAGCTCATTTTTTCATCTTTACATTTTTAAGCGCTTATGTACATGTATTTTAAGTGTAAATAAAAAGATTCTAAATAGCATCTAGGTAATAACTCTAGAATGTCTTTCAATAAATATTTAGGGGGCACTTGTCACATGTCAACAGAATAGATGCTGGAGTAGAAATGAAAGAAAAACATAAAATTCTCTACTAGGACTGAGGTCCTAAAGATACAGTTACAGACAAGAAAGCAACTGAAAAAAGCTCCAACTTGTGGTAAATTCTGGGTGAGATCTCCAAACCTGTGGAACTTTGGGTGATGGTGAGAATGTGCCCCATCTTTCACCCATGAGATGATTCCCTTGCATGTCTTTCCCTTCCCCACTGATGGGCCTTGCTTGGAACCCAAAGTTGGTCCCCACAGGAGAACCAGACAGAGACCTTTGGTCACCTTCTCTGTTGCCTTCTAGGTGAGGAGAGTAGAGCTCTTCACTGAATAGCTTGGTGAAAGCTGAGGCTGGGAATATCACAGAACCAGAATCAATGCCAATGCTGTGTTCTTGGGTACGTTATTCTGTCTCTCTAAGCCTCTGTTTCCTATTTTTTTAGTGAGGATAAGAATACTCATTGCAGAGGGATTTGTGAGGATTAAATGATGATGTTTCTGTAAGCATAAGAAATCTACTTAACCACCTGGCTAAAGCTGTCAAGAAAATCATTAAAGGATTTCCTCCCTTGTAAGGCAACTTCTATTTAGCATGCATCAGTGATTCATTAGCTTTGGGGGGAGAACATATTGATGGCAATAGCCCATCACTAAACCCCAATGTTAACAACATTAAGATGCTCAACCTGGAACTGAGGGAATAAGACATGCTTTTAGATCTAACTGGAAACTACAATGCCCAGAATTAACTGACTGGTCAATTATGAAATGTGAGGCAGGCAAGGGTACAAAAGGAGAGAAAGGAGGAAGTTAGTGGTGAGATAGTATCTACTGGATAATGTAGGTCCACCATGAACATAGTATAAATGAGCATGGTAGTCACATGCTAGATATGGAGGGGTTTTGTTTGTTTGTTTGTTTGTTTTTTGTTTTTTTGAGACTAGGTCTCGCTATTTTTGCCTGTGGAACCGTAGGCTCTCGTTGCCCGGGGTAACACAGACTCAAGCAATCCCCGGCCTCAAAGCAATCCTAGCTTTCCAGGTAGCTGGGATTACAGGCGCGCGCCACCACGCCCAGCTATTTTTTTGGAACTAGGTCTCGCTACGGGCCCCAGGCGGGACTCGAGCCGCCATCCCTAGCCCCGGCCGTTTCATAGGCTGAAGCTTACAGGCACGAGCCACCGTGCCCGGCCAATGTGGAGGGTCTTCAGGGACCCCGCTGGTTCAGTTTTTGTGAATGAACCAGACACACATACTAGGAAAAATCTCCGAATTAAAAATTGAGCTAAAAAGACTTGCACACCAATCTATGCCCAGAGAGACCTTTGAGAAGGATATCTAGTTATTATCCATGCGGTAGTGAACACAGACAAGAGAATGTCACAAACCTGTCTGTTTGATAAATACTGAATATGGTAAAGTTGTTCTTATTCAAAGAAGAATAAGGCTGCTTGTAATATTTTCCCAAAGCAGCACTAAAAAAAGTGAAAACTACCCAAGTGTTCACTGACCAAAGAATAGATAAATTGTAGTATATCTCTATAATGAAATACTATGCAGCAATAAAAACGAACACATTACAACTATACACATTATAAGCAAACATAACATTGAGTGAAAGTACATAAGGCCAATCACTTCTAAATTGTAGAAGCTTTTTCTAAGCAAATATATGCTTAAAGAACAGATAGGAGTTAAAGTTATTTTTTGGCAACAAAAAGTATAAAAATAGTGAAGACATCTAATAATATATGAAGAGTTCTTTCAAATCAATTTGAATGAATAAAAAAAGGTAAAGAAGTGAAACAGGGGGCACGGTGGCTCGTGCCTGTAAGCTTCAGCCTATGAAGCAGCCGGGGCTAGGGATCACGGTTCGAGTCCCGCCTAGGGCCCGTAGCGAGACCTAGTTCCAAAAAATTAGTTGGGCATGGTGGCACGTGCCTGTAATCCCAGCTACCTGGGAAGCTGAGGCTGGGGATTGCTTGAGTTCATGGTACCCCAGGCAACGAGAGCCTGTGGCTCCATGGGCAATATAGTGAGACCTAGTCTCAAAAAAAAAAAAAAAAAAAAAAAAAAAAAAAAAAAAAAAAAAAAAAAAAAAAAAAAAAAAAAAAAAAAAAAAAAAAAAAAAAAAAAAAAAAAAAAAAAAAAAAAAAAAAAAAAAAAAAAAAAAAAAAAAAAAAAAAAAAAAAAAAAAAAAAAAAAAAAAAAAAAAAAGAAGTGAAACAGGGAAATGTATGAATTCATACACAAAAATGTATGAATATATATATCTATATATAAAACCTATGTGTATAGATATATACACACGCATGTATATCTTAAGGTGAAAATGCCCTAGTGGGATAAAATCATAAAAAGAAAAAAAGGATAAAATTGTTATTCACTTCTCAAATGGTAGGAGTTTTATAACTGGCAAGTGCCATAAGTAGACATTTTGCTAAACTTTTAATATAATATAAAATTAATTAAATTGCAGGAGAGTTATTTCACAACAAATATCCAGGAAAAAGTTAAAGAATTTAAGTGAAAGAAACAATCATATATACACAGATTTATGTCAAGGATGTTCACCTTGTATTATAACCCAAAATAAAATTTAAAGGGAAAAGATAGTCAATTTAAGGAAATTTTTCTGACAATGATTTCCTTTCCTCTGTGGCTTCAGAGTTGCAGACCCTCGTGGCATTCTACCGCTTAACTTGGTGAGTAAGATGCACTAGTGTGGGGTTGCAGCGGTTCAGCAGCCAAGATGAAGATAAAACCAAATGGGTGAACAACATTAATATGGGCTATTTAAAAATGTGCCACTTACCACGCTCCCATCCCATCTTTTTCTTTTACAATTTTCTTGGCACACTCAATTGTCTTCTTTAAATCTGGATTCAGCATATCTATGGAGAGAATAAAGCGGAATGCCACCACCCACCACATGGTAGCTAAGGCAGGTGAGCTCAGAAATGGCCCAGGGAACTCACATTAGAGAGGCTCCTGTGTGGCTACAAGAATAAATGTACCTCCAGGTTTTTCTTCAACAACATTAGGAGCTAACAAGTTGTGGACATTTTTCACTAAACTTGATTTATCTTTTTCATAATTTTTATAATATTTTCATTTAAAAAGTATTTCAATGAATGCTCTGTACTGGGCAAAATAGAAGCAGTAGACATTGAATGGCCAAATTGATATCTCTGCCTCTGTCCTCATAACGCCTGCAATCTAGATAAAGATTATAGTTAATTAGACTACAAAGACTGCCTGGAAAGATGTGAGAGAGCAGCTTGATGTCGGTGCCTTCTTGAAGAGTCTGGGAAGGATGATTGGCCTAAGGGATTTGTAAAGGTAAGGTAGGTAAGAAAGGGGCTCAGGGAGTCTCTGATGCCTATAACCCCCTCCCTCCCTCCTTTCAACATCTCAACATCTTCTCTGTCCACCTGAACATGGGTCTCCATGACTCTGAGCCTTGTTCAGCCCTGCCCTCTCTCCCTGCTCAGTTTCTCTGGGGTCTCACCTTGGGTTTGGCTCAGTTCAGCTCCTGTCAAACTCTCCTCTCCCTGTTCCACACTTGTGGACTCTGGCCATTGGGAAGGCAGATCTCTGCATGTAGTGCTGTGACCCCAGTGCCTGGTGTGAACCAAAGGGTGGGACCTACCGGCGCATCCCATGTGACAGATATTCTTGCCGTGGTCACACCAGTCATTGTTGCGGATCTGAAAGAGGCCAAAGCCCGTGTAGTTGCCACGTGTGTTTTCATAGACAGCAGTGGGGTTGAACTTGCTCTCAAAATAAGCTAGGCACACCCCTGTGAAGGAACAGGTGGTGTGTGGTTCAGAGGAGGGCGGGCATCGTGGCTGCCTGGGCAAGGAATGTAGGGAAGAAGACAAGGAGAGAGGGGTCTACTCACAATTTTCCAGTCTGTAGCCCTCAAAATAATGCAGGCCTGCATCATAGAGTTTCTTAGCTACTACACAGCGCCCCAGGACAGCAGCGCCACTTGTTGCCACCAGGCAGCTGATGAAGGAGAGAAACAGGCACTCCTTCATCTTCTGCAGCCTCCTGGCAGTTCCAGCAGTAGTAGGCAAGCAAGTGGTCAAGTCACAGGTAATTCCTGCCAAGATCGTGGGACATTAGTTCCTCTAAAGGAAAAGAAGGATGCTGTGGGGTGGGGATGTACAGTTAAGTGTGTTTAGAAAAATGGGAACCCCTTTGACTAAACACAATACCTCTTCTCAAATTCTGTTTCACATCACTGCAAAGTCAGCAGGGGACCCTGCCTCCCCTCCTCCTCTTCACCAATTTTCTAAAGAAGTTCTTCTCTGCCCTCTATTCTTTCCCTCCAGCAAAACCTAATGACTTCTTGGTTTTTTTCTCATTCATTTCTCTTTGGCAGTAGGTACAGATGTGCAAAACCTCCCTTCCTCTTTATTGTGAAAGTAGAACTTGTTTACTGAATGCAGTTTGGGAAACAGAAAGAAGGAAAATTGGGTGATGGCCCTACCTCTTGAGCACAAGCTCTAGCATCAAGCTGAATTATTTCAATCATTTCTTCCATACTGGGATATATTCCTTGGTTGTGACCTTAACCTTTCTGAATCCTGTACCTGAATTTGCTGCACACCAGGCTCTGCTGATCTTTTCTCTGGCTGTCCACAATAGAAGATAAACTCTACCAGTTGTCCTTTACACCTTTTTCTTCTGCCTGGAACATGATTCCTTCAACTACTATATAGCTTGCTTTTCTTCATGTCATGGTGTCAGTTAAGAGGACAGCCTTCCTCACTATCCTATCCCAGGAAATCATTATTTTCTTCACAATATATGTTAATACCAGAAATTATCTTGTTCATTTGTCTAGCTCCCATACCACAGTATAAGCACAGGAAGATAGAAACCTGGTTTGTTTTCCTTTCTACTTTGTTCCCCAAACCTAGAATAGAACCTGGTATACCATAGGTATTTATTGAAAGAATGAACAAAACCTATACTTCACAACAGAACTGTGGTTGGAGCAGTGAGTAATGAGTAAGTCTGTGGCATGTCTCCTGTGCTGAGTAGCATCAAACCAGTATGGTTCCTGCCAACTATCCTGGCTTACCAGTCCTTCTGCAGCCCCTTGGTGCTCTTTGGGTGGAAGGGAGGAGCTGTCACTTCAACAGCTTTGACGTTTGTTGCAGGAAAGTTGCTCTACCTACACTCAGTTCCCTGGGTTGTTCAGCTACCACTACCTTGATAACCTAGTTGGCTTCACTTAAGAGCTTCTAAACTATGTCTTGCTCCATGACCTGCTCTTCTAGAATCTTTTCTATGACATCAGTTGCTATGCACCAGAATATTCTGAACAGGGAGAGATCTGTCACCATGGCATTTGTATTCATTTTCTACTGCTGCTGCAGCAAGTCACCTAAGTCAAAAACTTAAGCAGCACATTCTACAGCACAGTTAGTCTCTATATCTAAAGTTCAACATGGCTCTCACTGGCCTAGAAGCAAGGTGTTGGTAGGGCCATGCTTTCTTTTGGAGGACTCTAGGGAAGGTTTCATTCCCTTGCTCATCTTATCCATGACGGATGAGTATGTCATTTAGGTTACTGGCAGAACAAAGTTCCATGAGGTTATAGTACTGAGAGCCCTGCCTGCTGGCTGGCTGTCAGCTGAGGGATGGTCCCTGGGCAGCTATACTTTTTGTCTCTACCTTCCTTCTTCTATCTTCACAGCCAGGAAGGACTGGTCATACCCTTATGCTTTGAATGTCTCTTGTCTCTTCTTCTGTTGATATATCGCTCTGACTCACCCATCTGCTTTTCCCACTTGTAAAGGTACTTGTGATTAGATTGGTTTACCCAGACAATCCAGGATAATCTCCCCATGTCAAGGTCCTTAACCTTAAGCACATTTGCAGAATCCCTCTTACCATGTAAATAACATATTCAGAGGCTTCAGATTGAGGGTGTAAGTATCTCTGGCAGTCTATTATTCTGCCTACACAGTATTCTTCTGGGTTCCATAGAATAGTTCTCCAGACTGGAGCAGTAGGAGAGGCCCTTTTTTTATTCCTTGATTCAGGGTCAGGGTCAGGGACATCCTTTCTTGGAGTCTGGACAACCTTGTCTGTGACATGAGGGCACCAGCCTGAATTATATTTAAGATACCTTTTAGTTACAAAAAGTTAAGGATGATTGAGGATGCTATTGGTTTTTTGAAAACAGATACACTTCTGTTTCACTCAGTTATAACTGGGAATTAATTAATTGAAGTGATCACATGAAGAGTTAGAAATAAAATGAAAACAAAGCATACACACTGAAGCTTAAGTCCATAAATGCACACTTTCTCACTAGTCTTTACTGATGGCCTTTTCTTAGATAGGAATTACCCACTGGAGCACAGAATTTTTGTATAGATTGTTTTGTGCTGTATTGCGTTTGTAGCTTCTGTGACACTAAAGTAAAGTAGGAACTTATCAACATAGATACATGTCTTCTAGATTTCCCCTATAGATGTTCAAGATTTTTCTATTATCTGTTAACAAAATGTTGCCTAATAATTCACTTTATCATGTCTTTCAAAATACTCAACTTATTTTTCATTATTGCCTTAGAGTGACCATCTTGTCTTGTCTGCCAGGAAAAGTCGGTTACTCTAAGTCACTTTAAGTCTTATACTCACACTAATGTACTAATTAGCACTAAGGGGCCATCTCTGCTTCTTTTTAACCTTTCAACTGAATTTACAAAGATAACCCTAATACTCATCACTGGAGGGCAATTTGCAACCTTACACATTTTTAAACAGTTTTCTAAAACAGATCCTGAATTCATATGCTTTCTGGAAAAGCCCTAGTCAAGATGGAGTATATGTCTTCTCCCCAAGTTGGGAAAGGGGGCTGGGGCTCCTCAGGGTTGGTCTGGCTATTAGTACTTCCCTGTTGCCCCTGCCCCTCCACTGGCCAAACTTCCATTCCAGCACAGAGATTCAGCTTATTCTTTGGAATGTCCTGGGGAAAAAAAGCTTGCTACTGTTGGTGGTGGTGAGGCTCAGGTAGAAATGGCATGAATGGTTTAAGGCAGGAGTTGACAAACCACCACCCACAGATCAGATCTGGCCAGCAGACTGTTCTTGTACATAGTTTTGTGTTTTTTTAAACACTGTCACCCCCTACCCCTCATCTGTGCTAATGGCTGCTTTTGGCTATGCTGAAACTTGAGTGGTTGTGACAGAGGAAGAAGAGTTTGCAAAAGTTAAAATATTTACTCATAAGCCCACCACAAGAGAAATTTTGTCAACCCAGATTTAAAACATGGAACCTAAGCCAAACCAGTGTGGCTCTCAGTTTGGACCTGGTTGTGTGACCTAAGTTGCACCTCAGTTTGTTCATTGTTGAGAGGTTAAGACAATGTGCATAAAGCTGAGCCACTGCAGAAAGAGCACAGAGGATACTATAGTTAGTGATCATGTTTGTTTGGGAGGAGGCCTCACCCTAGTAAGTTGAATACTTCATAGTAAAATTATTAGTGAAATTACTTACCAGGGAAGGTAAAACTCTTCCCTGGAGAATACGCAGGTAACCTAAAAACCGAAGTCTTCAATTATCCTTCCTTAAGAATAATTGGAAAATTGGGCAAAAGACATTACAGGGTGTCACAGAAAAAGAAACGCAAATAACTCTCAAACATGAGAACATGTTATAATAAAAAACATCCAAACCAAATCATTTATCTTATGTTGCAATGGCAAAATCCAAGTGGGATAAGACACAGTACTGGCCAACCTGTGGGGAAATAGACTCTTTCACACTGTTGTAATATAAATCAGTATAAAGTGATGAAGGTTAGTTTGACAATATTTAGCAGAATTACCTAGCCCCCAAATTATAAAATTACAAATGCATGTTCCATGTCACCCAGCAATTCTACATCTATGCATTTATTCTAAGGTTCAACATATTGTGCTTGATAATATATGTACAATATTATTCAATGAAGAATCAAAACATTTGGCTAATATAGAAAATATTAGAAACATATTTCCATCAGTAGGAGACTGATTAAATAAATTATGGATTGCTTTCATTCCGTAGAATTTCTTGCAGCCTTGAAATCCATGAGGCAGCTTTCTACATACTAATAGGTTAAATGAGAAGCAGGAGGCTTAGATCAGTATCTATGTATGCTATCATTTTGCAAAACAGGGCAATATTATGCAAAATTGCTTGTTAAGTATATAGAAAAATAGGCAAGACATTTATGGCAATGTTTGATATGATTTCAAACAAGTTAAAAAATGCCTATTCAAAAAATTAAAGGAAACATTTTAAGAGGTTTTAGTGGCAGAGAATAATTTGAATAATTGTTCTCATGCTGGGAGTTTTAAGTACACACACACACACACAGACACACCAGTCTTAAACAACTTGACAGCATGAATCTAATTATAACTGTCTAAAATGAATTTGTTCTAAAATTTAGGAATATGCCCTGATTTCTCTTCTGATCACATAAATTTTTTACTTTTTGAAAATTAGGAAAGTTAGATAGCTGGTCAGATAGCTAGCTAGCAAAATCAGTTGTTATAGTCAGACACTGCTCTTCCTACCCTATCAAACCAGAACAGCCTGCTTTTGCCTCTCCATATTCTATATTCCATATTCAGTAGTTGGTAAAAGAGAAGGTTTTCCCCCCTCTTTCAGCGTAAATTGAATAATATCCTAAGTCATGAAAGCTAAGCTAAACCAAGCCATGTATTAAATGAATGCTGCTTAGTAACCACGGCACTGGCCTCCTGACTCCACATTTTCCTGGGAAATAGCAAAGAGCAGATAAGTGTCCACCACAGAATCATCTTCCATTCCCCAGACCCAGTGACCCAGGAAAAGACACCTGTCATTAACCTCCTCGGCCATAAGTGGTTCAGCACACCTGGAAACATCTCACAAGTGGAGAAGACCTAAGTATGCAGGCCACTTGGAGCACCAAATCCAGAGAAGAATCATAAGGGGTACCCTGCCAGATAGCCCACCATGCCTTTCATTTTTAAAGGGGTCATTTCTTAACTATCATCCAACAGTCAGGTAGATTTGGCTGGTTCCAGAGCCAAGTCCCTTAAAGGAGTCAGGAGCTCTAGATTAAATTCTAACTCAACTATTTCTGACTCACGGAAGGGGACCCAGCCCTGAACCCTTAAGAGCACCCCTTTGTATGTTGTGGGACTGAGGCCCTTTAATTTGCTGACCTCCCATCCCCACCCCCATGACCCTAACTGGACTTCCCCCTGAGTCTTCCCCAACAGATGGCTCTCCGTCTGCTCTGAGACATCACCAGATAACACAGTCTATAATTACATCTGTATCTGTGTCAATATCTGTATCTATATCTGTATGAATTTTGCAGATAAGAAAGGTGCTGGAGACAAGAAAAGGTGCTGGCCAGTCAACCCTACAACACTCAGAAACATCCAAGGTAGAAGTTCCCTTTGAAATGTTTTGGCTTACCTGTTTTAAAAATTGTTTCTTACTGTGGAACCACAGATGAAAAACATCCCATGCAGAACTTCTCACTGTTTACTCTTTGCAAGTGGTCCACTGGGGCTATTGGGGCATAGGGTGATGCATCCAGTTCATCACACTATAGATAGCTGAGCGGGACAGTTCCTGGGCCAGAACCCGGACTTCTGAGTCCCAAACAGATAGGCCTGGAAATCCAGTTTGGGTCATCCAGTCAAGGTCTTCCCTAGATCACAGAATCCTGATAGCATTGGAGCATTACAAAGAAGGTGGGAATTGCCCCTGGCCAATGGGTGGGAAACAACTAGGTTCTCCACAAGGAGATGAGGGGAGTAAATTGGGAAAAGAAGGTTCTGGAAATGACTTCTACTTGGACCAGGGAGACCAAAGGAAGGAGAAAGCCTCAGCTCCTGGGCTGTCCTGCCCCCAATCTGAGCTCAGATACACTAGGCTTGCTGACTGGAGTTGCTGCTCCCATGTTTTGATGAGAGAACCTAGGGTATGACCCTGCTCATTCTTCAGAGCTTCCCAGCATGGACCCCTGAATCAATCTTTGCAAATGTCCACTTCCAAACTCCTTATGCTGGAAAAATAAGAGCTCTGTGGCAGGAGGCCCTTTCAGTTATAGATTGCACTCACTGCTAAAAGCAGCTCTAGCTGATTTGAAAGATTTGAGTAAATTCACCACACATTTAATTTCCAAATCCCAGCACTTTTATCTGTGGTGTTGCTTGCCTAGTTGAAAAATATCCCGTCTCATCTGAAATAGCTTCAAAAAGAAAACAGCCCCACTTTGGTGTACTTGTAGAGGGCTCGTCAGAGGGATATTGTGTTCACCATCGTGAGGAAGGGAGCAAGAAGTGGAGCGCTTTCTTTTATCAACACTCTTCTTGTTGTCCAGCTCAGAACAAAGGCTCCCCAGCTACCACAAGGCTGGAGGTGGAAGGAGAAAGACAACAGGCTGTGGCAGAGAAACACTGACTGGGGAACTGGCAGGAAACTGTCACGACCGGATTATGGCTGGTGGTTGACGTCACAAAGCTGGTGGGAGAGCCCAACAGGAACCGCCATAGACAGCAACCAATCATGAGGGTTCAGTTTATAAAGGAAAGGACATCACCCCAGACTGTTTGTCTGGTACTAAGAGTCTCCAGGGGTGCCATATTTGCCCAGAGTTAAAACAGGGAAATTTCTCAGTGTGATGACTTAAAAATTCTTTACTCTTTGAATACATGAGATACACAGGAGGTCTGCAGCCCCATCCTTCTAAACTCCCCCACCTCTCCCATGGGGTAAATAAGCTGCAGAGTCAGGCAAATAAGCAGCAGACTCAGACTGGCCTATGACTTGGGGGAATCTAGACTATTTTTCCCTAGCCCTTCTGTAGTTAACAGAAGGCAGTGAATGAATGACTCTGATGGAGTAGTATAACATTTATATGACAGTTTCCACTGACTGACATGTAAGTTCTATCAACTGGCAAACCTGAGTGACTCCACCACCTGCCACCTCTGGGACCCATGGGATAGAGCAAATCCACTGGAGGACTTCAATCAAAAAATAAATAAATAAAAATCACAGGCATTTTATACTGGTACCTTTCTGCCCCATTTTATACTGGTACCTTTCTGACCCAAAGAAACTTTATTTTCCATTTGAATAGTTAATGTGAAAAAGTGAGTTACAATCCAAAAGTCTGTGCCCTCTACCAAAGAAGAGAGACCCATGCAAAGAGCCTGAGAGGATGACCACCTTCCCTGTGATCCAGGCTCCTGGGCATCATTTATACAGGTCATCCCATTTGATGAACCCAGTAGTACTGGAAAGTGGATACTCTTACCACTCCCATTTTACACAGGGGGAATAATGTTTGCAAGATGTAAGTAACCTCCTCAAGGTCACACCTAGAGTAAGTGGGGACCCCATATCTGTGTGACTCTGGAGGTGAATCTCTTAAACCCACCATCTGCCGCTTTTACCCCAGGACTGGAAGATGTGAGTGAGTCCTAGCATCTAATAAGATACTTCAGTCTCCAAATCTGAGAAATAGTACTGAGCTCATCAGGTTGTTTGGAAAGTTCTTTTTTTTTTTTTAAATTTTAAATAATGTGTATATATATACTTTTTTATACCTTTGTATTCCCTGGAGTTCACCCACCACCTCCCCTCCCTGACCTCTCCCACTCATCCCCCAACCCCCAAAGTTGTGTAACTTTAGTTTGGTTGTTAGCTTGTTTTGACTTTTCCTCCTGACTTTTTGTTTGTTTTTCCTATGTCCCATATATCAGTGAAACCATTTGGTTTCTGTCTTTTTATTTATGACTTGTTTCTACTAATATGATTTCTTCTAGATCCATCCATGTTATCTCAAGTTCATCAAATTTGTCATTTTTAATTGATGAGTAATATTCTAAAGTGTATATATACCATGTCTTTTTCATCTATTTGTCTGTTTTGGCAGTAGTTGCTCAATACATACAGCAAGCCCAAAGGGAAAACACAGGAAGGAAGAAAAATACAAATACTCGAGCAAGCCCTAAGGGAATCAACTTATCACCAAAGGATAAACAATCTCCAGAAACCAACAAGGATGACATGGAAGAAATGTTCTATATGTCAGATAAGACAAAGAATTCAGACTGAACTTGATAAAAGCACTCAAAGAGACAAGGGAAGACACACACAAAAAAAGGGAAAGCAAAATGTTAGAAGCATTCAATGAGCTAAGAGAAGTGGAAAAAATATAAAAAAGAATGCAGCAATAAGAAGAACATAATTGTCAAACAGAAGAATGAGATTGAATCCCTAAGTAAGAAACTGAAGGAGATATAGGATATCAGAGGAGCAATAGAGGAGCTCAAAAATGCAGGGAAAAGTCATGAAAGCAGATTAGAAGAAGTAGAAGAATGAATCAGCATACAGAAGGATACAGAAATAGAGGATGAAGAAAGAAAAAAGAGAGAGAGAAACAAAGTAAGAAGACTAAAGAAGAAATCAGATATCTGTCAGATACCTTAAAGAAAGGAAATATAATAGTAAATGGAATCTCAGAAGGAGAAGAGACAGACATAGAAACTGAAAGTCTTTTTAATGCAATAATGGAGGAGAATTTCCCAAATTTGAAGATAGAAATGAGAATAGACATACAGGAAGCAAAAAGGACACCAAACTACTTTAATTAAAGAAAAACCACAGCAAGATACCTCATTGTAAATCTTCCAAGAGCCAAAGATAAAGAAAAAATAATGAAATGACTAGAGAGAGTAAACAGATAACCTAAAAAGGAAAACCCATTAGGCTGACCTCAGATTTCTCAGAAGAGACACTCCAAGAAAGGAGAGAAAGAAACCACATCTTCAAAAAACTCTAAGACAAAAAGTGCCAGCCAAGAATACTCTACCCTGAAAAATTGTCCTTCCTTTATGAAGGAAAAATTAGAACCTTCTCAGACAGACAAAATGTCCAGAAATTTGCTACCACCAAACCTCCACTCCAAGAAATCTTACAAGAAGCCCTAAGACCAAAGCCTTCAGAAGAATAAATAGAACAAACAAAACAAGAAACCAAATCAGAACCCCAAATGACCACCAGAAAACCAATGTTAGAACCTCAAACATTAATAATCACTCTAAATGTCAATGGTCTAAACTCATCAATCAAAAGACACAAAGTTGTGGACTGGATTAAAAGACAGACCCAACATTTTGCTGCCTCTAGGAAATACTTGATCCCTAAAGATAAGCATAGATTGCTTGGAAAGTTCTAGTCCACAATAAGCCAAGGACAAGCAAGAGGAGTTCAGGACAGCAGGGACCTGAGCAGACCAAGCCAGCAATGAGGAGGTGCGAGCAGGTGAGGCTGAGGGCTGAGGAGACCAGGGTAATGGTTTTCAACCCTGACTGCTCATCAGGACCACCTGGGTCGACACACCCCAGGTCAGGTAAACATAAACATCTAAAAGGGGACCTGGTCATTGGTGTTACTATAACACAGCTGGTGACTCCAGTGTGCAGCCACAGGTGACTGCTACTGACCTGGCCCTGCACATGCAGGTGTGTAGAGGGACAATAGCATTGCTGGAAGCTAGTTGGAAATGTAGTAGCTCAGGCCCCACTCCATGTGCTGACCCAGGCTCTGCACTTGAGCAAGAATCCCAGGTGGTCTGTGCACATGACAATCTGAGCACCCCTGGGCTAGCCTGTGGGTCACCCAGGTGGGGAGACAAGCAAAATGCCAGGCCAGCTTTAAACCTGATTAAAATCCAAAGTGCAAGTTGAAGCGGGAAATGAGGGGCAACTATTTACAGTAATCACACATGGATAACCTCATCTCCTGGCAAATGCAAAGGGCAAGGGTGGAAGATCTCTGTGTGTTTAAACTTCAGTGAGTCTGGGATTGTGGGCACTCAGGAAGTTGGGGATTCTGCCAGCCGCCCTATGTTTGCTCATCTGCTGCTGTATCAGCCAGAGGACTAACATTATCTGGTGTTAACAAGCACACATTAGGCCTGGGCCTAAGATTAGCAGGAAAAGATCAGCCTGTGTGAGGCCTTGGAGATGTTACAGAGAAATTATTCTGAAGGATCCTTTCCTCACCCAGAATGAGCTGCTCTCCATCAGTGGGGAGCAGCTAGCAACTATGTCCTCAGCAGAGCCAGGAGCCTGCCCAATTGTGCCAGCCCCTAGGGCCAGCTCTGGCCCAGGTGTGGGGCTTTCTTGGGAAGGAAAGTGAAACTATAACTTCTAGAATATGAAAGTATGCTGTAAACTAAATTCTAATCAGTGGTTATTATCTTCAGTCATCTCAACTAGCTTCCATCACTTGATAAAGGCAGCTGAAAAGTAGATGTTCTGTCTTGTACAGGAAGCATTCACAAGAAGACAGTACACATATCATGAAGTCTCCATTTTGTAAAGTCAACTCCATCTGGTTCAATATCCTCATGACTTCAGAACAGATAACTCTTTAGGTTGACCTTAATTAAAGAGATGGACCTTCTCCCTGAAAAAGGGACATAAATGCAAGTTTGAGCCTCCAGCTTCAGGGAATTCACACTTCTGAATAACTTCCCTGAACCCATCTCAGAATTTCCTGGCTACAACTGAAATGAAACTCTGCTGGTTTGCTTCATCGTTCATTCATACTTCCAATAATACCATATCTACTTCTTTCAGGGTTTACTCCTTTTGAGCCCCTGTCCTCAAGATTGGAGCTTGTGACCCCAAACTGACTCACAGAGTGACTCTGGAAAGGCATATGGGCTCATCCAGGACCCAGAAGATCCAAGAATGAAAAGAAGCCCCTTTACTCTTTCCCACTAGAGGGAGACAGGAAGGCGCTAGTCCAGGAGTTGGAAGTTGCCACCTTCACACCACAGCATAGGGTCTTTGTGAGAAGGGACTCAACACAAAGTAACAGAAGAGAGAAAACAAGAACTGAACACAGCATTTGAGCCCTGAGGTCCTGCCACATTTGTCCTTGGACAAGTTAGAAAATAAGTCCCGTGAGCCTGTGCTTAAACCAAGTTTGAGTCATGTGTATTCTGCTAGATTATTTTTAATTCACTGGATAATGCAGTTACTAACTAAACAAATAATGTCTCTATACAAATGATCTTTATGTCCTGGTGTTAGCTTTCCAGTTTTGATAATTTCTTCATTCTACAGTTAACCCCCAGTTTTTCCCAGATTTATATAGCCCTTCTGATACAAGATTCCACTGTAGACATACAGGTGATGATATCTTCTCACAGGATATTGCAATAAGCAAATTATAGAAATCTGAGAGAAACAGATTCACCTGAGGAAGGTCCAACTTTTGGAAAACTACTTAACACAAGAATTCTGAAATCAAATAATTCAGTGTTCTCATTGTGATTAAAATGTAATTTTAAGTAAGGTTATTCTTAGACCTCAAGGAAGTGCCTAACTGTACTCTGTCTCTCATCTCCAGCTCTCTCTCGCTTTCTCTCACATTCTCCTTCTTTCCCCCCTAAACTGGAAGACACACCCATTTCCAACAGCGGGAACCCAGATGGGCACAGTGGCAAACCCACTCTTCAACTCATTCTGTCTCTTGTATGTCAAGATCAGCATCCACAACAGGGAATGTTTCTTTTTTTTTTTCCAAAACATTTCTAATTCATTTAAAATAAAAAAAACAGATCCTATCTCAGACTCTTTGGCAAAACAGTTCCACAGAATTGTGCTAAATTTCATTTAAAGCATTTAATGAGCAGTGTTCAGAAAATTCATTGGTGCTTAACTACTTCCTGGGCTATAAAATGGTGATAATGAAGTGCCTAGTTCTTACATCCCCACCCTCCCACCTCGACTCATCTCTCCTCTGCCTCTGTCTTTATTTCCACTTTGGTGTTTATCCGTAGCGCCACTAATACATTATGTGTTTTACTTCTTTGTGATTATGATTGTCCTCAGAAGCCCTCACTGGAAAAAGGTAATCTCCAGAAAGGTAGTGATTTTCCTCTGTGTTGCTGCCTCTTATATCACCAGCACTTGGTACAGTGCCTGACAATATGGTAGAAACTCATAATTACTGAGTGATTTAGTGCCATCGTAATCTACTTGGATTGCTATGAAGATAAAGTGAATTTACGTAGAAAAGTGCCTGGTACCAGAGAAGCATTCAGTAAAGAGTCACAGTTATTAATATTAGTTTGATCAATTTGTTTCAGACACTGGTCATTTCACATACCAATTTTCAAGAACTTTGCTTTCAATTGCCGCTCACCTATTATTCCCTGAAATGAGCACCCCTTGTTCTTTGGCAAAGGTTTGAACATTGAACATTCTCCACTAGGAGGGCACATGTGCTTACCCCATGGCCAATGGAATACATTGTCCCCAGCACTGTGCACTCAGCCCACCCAGGGGTTGAGTCCTTGGTGACAAAACCTTCGGGTCCTCCTTGACTTACTCCTTTTGAGCAACTCCCCCTTCCCGGCCCTTCTCACCCCCATCATCTGATTTCTCTGTTTCCCAGCCTCTTTCCTCCCCCACCTTTTCCAACAAGTCTTCCAGGTGAGATGTTTGGAACCTATGACCCCCATCCTCCAGCAGTGACCCCAAACCACAGACATCACCTCCAGAATAGAGGACTCTAACCCATGGCTCTCCCCCAGGCTTCAGGTTCATTCACTATTCCGTGCCTGTGAAACACTGGTAATAACTAGCCTACCACCAGGTTTCTACAGCCTGTTGACACCTCCCTAGGGGAATACCCTATTTTTTTGTGTGTGTGAACTTCTGGGATCTAGACTGTGGGTCAACCCTCTTTGTGGCTCCCCATGGAAGTTCAAGGGTTGCATGTTGAATAAATGAAGGATACTTCCTACATGGACAGGTGGTATTAATGTCTTATCCAAAGCCCATGTTGAATGGTTGGCACTACACGTTTTAGGGTGTTCAGCTGACACCATCAGCCATTTCACCTATTCCCAGCTCCCTATCTGGGCAGCAACAAAGCCTTGCTGTAGACTTGCTGAAGGGTGCTCGCTTCAGCAGCACATTTACTAGACTTGCTGAAGGAAAGATACCAGAGAAATGAGCTGTGTTCATGAAATTCTCTCCAAAAATACTTGGCGGTCACAGGGAGAATGCAAGATGGCAATGACGTGTTTCCTCCATTGTGAGCAAGGGCTACCCCTCAGATTCAATGGTAGCTCTTATAGATCAATAACAGGAGCAAGGGGAGAACAATAATGCCTGCCTATGGAGACAGGAGCAGCCCCTTAACCCCAAGGAGAAGAGCAAAACCAGAAAAGCTTGTTTAAAAAGACAGAAAAACCTAGTAGGGGAGTGGGGGAGGGAAAACAGAATCCCAGTAGTTTTTTTTTTCCTCAAAAAAAAAAATTGGTGCAGCAATTAAAACAGGTAGAAATGGTTTAAAATAACCACTTTGACAGCTAGAACTAGGGTAAAAATAAAAAAGGGGGTGGAAAAAAGAAAAGGAATCATCTGAGACCTAAAAGATAAAGTACATGTGTTTGATTTCAAAGAACACAAAAGATAAATTCCAGTCAGCTGGGCGGATGCTGAATTTGGTATGATGAGTGGGGATTTCAAGTTATCCCTAGTCATCTAAAATGTCAAGGGGCAGAGGATCAGCCAAGATTCCAGACAGCACCTGCTTTCCCAGAGCACCTGGGATGGGTCTTCTGCAAAGAACCCCCCACCCCCACCCCACCCCTTACCCTTGCCCATAGTCCCTGTCAGCTGACACCCTTCGCAGCCAGCTGGTGAGGAGACTCAGCCTGTGTCTTTCACTCCAAAGCACGTAGGAGCTTGCCATTCCCTTGCCGGCTCTGTTCAGGCTTCTGCACTTTGAAAGGTTGCATGAACGGGGACATGAGGTGTCCTTTAGATGTCATCCTCCACGGACACGCAAATCTCCTTTGAGGCGATGTGCCAGTACGCTGATCCTGGGTCACAGGTCTGGGGTGGGAGCTCCCACCTCACTTAAGGCTCTGAGTTCATTCTTAAATCCCACGCTGCTGCTCGTCAGATTTAACCCCAACATCCAGTGAGGTAGCCACTCGCAAATCTAATGCAATTCACAATTCCCTGTCTCCGTCTTACAGCCACGTCTCAAGGGCCCAGCAGCCACCAAAGGCACAAAGCAGAATACATGATTTCAACCATTCCAGAAAGCTCTATGCACAGCACCCATGGAGTCGCAGGCTCCTCAGGAAGAAACTTCTCTCTTCACTCTTCCCCAAAGTTGCTCCCTGAAGGACCTAGGAGTCTATATATATAATGGACATATCTATTATAGATAATAAATATATAATATTTATCTGCTATATGCATGCATGTACATATATGCATACAAATATATAATAGATATATAATAGACATTTTATAAATATATATTGCATACATATTACTATTTCCAAGCCTAATTTAAAAAATTATTCTTTTGACTACTTTTCTTCCAGGTACAGTTTTCATTGTCACTTTCCATCAATTCAGTCTCTATCTTTTCTTTAAAATTTTATTTTATTTACATCATTCTATTATTTGCAAAAGTGCATTTGATCTTTTAATATTTCCTGAATAGCTGACTTATCAGGAGTCATACTCTCAGAAAAACCAGGAAGTAAGCACAATCTGCTAGACATACTATATAACCCTCCTCCTTTTGAGTTCTTTCTACCTCCTCAGGATTCAGCAGAAGTGAGAAACCTCCTCTGTGCTCTCACACCATCATGCTCGTTCAGACCTACAAACCTTTATACATGTTGGTCCTTATGAAACAGGGTATAAAGAAGACTTTCTGACTTTAACTGTTTACCCCTATCTGCCTGCTTTTCTCTACAAAGCAGGCTACACACTCTTCATTAGCATTTTCACTGATCACCTTTACCATTGATATGCAAAAGCCAGCCAACTGCTCTCTGCTTTCAGCTCCAAAAACTGCAGAAAAGAAAAACTTTAAAACACAGTTTAAACTTTCCACTCATGGGTTCTTACCACCATCCCCAGCCTTCTCAACCAAAATACCAAACCA
>PVHY01014912.1:14217-37336 GCA_004024945.1 Uropsilus gracilis | reverse complement strand
CCCGGGGTACCACGGACTCAAGCCATCCCCAGCCTCAGCTTCCCAGGTAGCTGGGATTACAGGCGTGCGCCACCACGCCCAGCTGTTTTTTTGGAACCAGGTCTCACTACGGGCCCCAGGCGGGACTCGAACCGCGATCCCTGGCCCCGGCCGCTTCATAGGCTGAAGCTTACAAGCACGAGCCACCGTGCCCGGCCCACTTCCCCATCTTCTATTCCTTTTTTTCAAATGTTATTTTAATAAAAAATTAAATCCTTACATACAGCTGGGTATATATTTAGGCTCTCCATTCTCTTATACTTAAACTGATTTCTATTTTTAATCTAGCACTTGAGTAGTTCATTAAAATTTTTATTTTATACCCTGAAAAAATGTCTACTGTCTGGATTGCTTCTTCCCATCTTTTGTCAATTGTAGCTTATTTTTTAAAAATTAATCCTAAAGCAATTGTGTTAATTTTATGAAACATGATTGTTCTCACTGAGGATCTTATTAATGTGATAATTAGACCTTAAACACCAGATACTGGGATGTCTCAGCAGAAATCCACTCATTCATTTATGCAATAAATATAAAATTTCTGTGTGTCAGACATAGAAAATGCATAGGTAGTAAACAAAAAAGATACATATTTTTGTCCTCATTGAATTTACATCCTATTTGGATGAGAGAGAATTATCTATTTTTCGGTTTTATTTATTTATTTATTTATTTTTAGACACTAGGTCTCGCTATGGTGCCCACGGTAGTCCCAAACCTACAGATTTAAGTGATCCCTAGCCTCAGCCTCCCAGGTAGCTGGGATTACAGGCACGCGCCACCATGTCAGGTTATTTTTTTAAGACTAGGTCTTGCTATGTTGCCTGGGGTTATCTCAAATCTGCAGACTCAAGTGATACCTAGCCTTAGCCTCCCAAGTAGCTGGGATTGCAGGCACATACCATTGCACACACAGTTTGAGTTTTTATTAACATGAATTTTTAAAACAAGCTTCCATATCAGAGAGCGTGGGAAATGATAGGAGAAATGGGCAGGACAAAGGAAGAAATTTTGTTCTACTAGTATTAAAGCTCCAGGTCCCATCATAGACTTCAGATTCCCCCCAGAGACACTTGATCCTTGAAAATCACATACCACTTCAAGACAATCTCATTCAACAGGTACCAGTTATAAAGCCAGGAAGGGGAATAGGAATGCCATGGACAGTCACATTAGTGGTTTGTCATTTTAATTAGCAGAGTCAAGGAATGTCTTATAAAGAAGAATGAATTTAAAGCATATCACTCAAGGCGATGTCAGAAAGAAACAAGCAGAATAATGAAGAAGTGTAAGCTGAGACTGGAGAATGACAAATACAAAGCTCCTGAAGCAAGAACAGAGACATGTTCAAGTAACAGCAAAAAGGTTAAAGTGACTAGCAGGAAATTGACATGGGAAGCAACAGAGTTCTAGATCCTACAGGCCCATGTAGACTATCGTAAGGAATTTGACTTTTACTCTGAGACAGAATCTGTTGGAAGAATTTAAACAGAAAGGTATTGTGATCATATCTTTATTTTTACTCTGACTACTGCATTAAGAAACAGTTTCTAAGAAGGTCAGTCTAGGTCTGAAGTTAATGGTGACATGAAATCAAATAGTAATCTGACAGTTTTGAGAAAATGGCAGGTTTTGTATATATTTTAAAGAGATCAAATCTATAATTCAAATATTTTCATTTTGATTCATCAGGTCACATAAGGTATACCCACTTTAGTCTTCTAGGTTCTAACCTAGAACCTCTTAAAGCTAAATACTTGTCCTATGTGAACCCTAGCAGAAATGTCATACTCTCCAAGGAAGAGGATTTTCTGCCATTACCAGCTAACTCCAGGAAACCATCTAATGAGACACACCAGCTGCTTACATGGAACCAAGAAGAAAGATACCGTTACTTATAGCCAATGTGATCACTGAGGTATAGAGAGAACGGATATCACAAGAGCAAGCGCAAGAAGTATGGGCACACACAGATGTGCAGAGAAATGGGATCAGAAACCTCAGCCAGGAAGAATATACTGTCAAATAAGAAATGTGGGTTGGCAGAACCTTGACCTATATATCAAGGGATCTGCTGCTGAATGGAACCTCTCTAAAAAACTCAAATAAGTGAGACTGCAACCCCCCAGGCCTTAAGAATGGGAAAGATGGTATAATACAAACACAGGATTTTAGAACCTAGAAAAATAGACCACTTACTTCCTGTGTGACTATTCAAATTCTCTGAGACTATTTAAGGGCTCTCAGTCTGAGAGCCAATAATCCCTCATTTGAGTGGGATAACAATTAAATGAGACAACTCAGCTTTTTAGGCTATATTATTAAAAAAAATCTAACAATCTAGGAACATTGAGAGTAGGTGACAACTTTAGACTTTTATCTAAAAGAGGTTTAAGGGCTGCAGTTGGACTGGAAGGGGAGAGTGGTGACTAGGGGACTCGTTACCGGCTTCATTCATGCAGCAAATACAATTCATCATATAAATTTTTATTTTTTATTTGCCTTTTTTTTTACAGCCCTACCCCCACCCCTGCTACAAATTAATTTTTAAATGCAACATTTTGTAAAGATGCTTTTATTCACATTCTATATAAATTAAGGTAAAAATCAATTATCCATATCAAAGCTGTGTCTGTGTGTATCATAAGTTCAGACAGTTTTAAGTGGGGAAGCTGGTACTGAGTAGATCATGAGGACCTTATAACCACCCCCACCCCTGGGTTCACTTATCTACTTGACAACAATTTGCCAGAGTTGAACAGCAGCTGCTTCCTTCTGAAAAGTGCTCTGAGTTCAGGGCAGCTCCCTCTTCACAGACTGATGCATGCCCTTACACAGCCTTCCTTGCACAGTTATGTTATCTCTAGTCTCCCCAGAAGCACAGAGCTAGTGATTCCTGACATGCACACAGCACTCTGTAGTTTTAAAGTGTGTTAGTTTAATATTATTGTGACTGTTATTGGAAGGAGGATGAGATGAAGATTTCAACATAAGAAAAAAAGGTTTTAATCAAAGGTGACTCTTCTGTGTAGCCCTGTATGTACCTTTGTAGGTCTTCTTATGTGTCTACCTTAACTGAACCATGTAGCCTCTAATGGAAGGCTACACTCAGCCATCTATAATACAGGATGTAAGAATGCACTGAGCTGGAATTCAGTACATTCTTGACGTAGGAATTATCGCATATTACACTATTCCACATTCAGCGAATAGCTAAGATCTGATTCAGGACAAAGTTGAAAAGCAACATAAAACAAGAACAAAAAGGCTTTTGGCTCCCACAACAAGGATTTGCTATTTCAGACTCCGGAACAAGCAGCTCTTCTCTCAGGAAGGTCTAAGGAGGCTCCCTAAGAGTCTCCCCTTACCACAGGGAACGTGGTATTGGCTAAGTTGTAGCTTAATAGCTCTCTGAAGAGCCAAGGGACCAGCTGTCGCTAGGTATATTTAGCTCCATGAACTCAGAAAAGTGATCTTCCTGGTGATGTCACAAAATATGCAAAACCATTTGAAGTGTTAAGCACTAGTGAAGAAATATGGGTAAGAGCAGAGAGGAGAGCCATCTCTCCAGAATTCCCATACAATAGGCCCAGCCAGATTCATCTGTGAACAGAATTCACTGATGTCAATAAAGTCTAAAGAAAAGTAACAGATCTTTGGGAGCATGGAAGTGGGCAGGGTTCCTGGATTCTTCCTGAAAACCATTATTACTCCAAACTTACTCCTCACTGCTCATTTTCATATCTCCTAAATCAAAGCACACAACCTCCACAACCACTTCCCCCGTCATACACACACACACACACACACACACACACACAGTATTTGATAGGGTGTGCTACCCCCACCACCCTCAGTGCCATTGTCTCCTGTTTAAGACTGCAGATTTCAAGGAAGGTATGCTAAAATGTGAGAATGACCTTAATTGGAATTTCCCTTCAGGGAGATGCAGGAGGGAGAAAGAAGTGAAAGTTTTTTTCCTTTGTGATGTAATGATTCAGGAGCTGTTCCTGGAAGGTGGGAAAACAGAATATATAAAGAGGTTTGAAACAAAGAAAGGGAAAGAGAGGAAAAGAGAAAGATGGGAATGGAGATGGAGATTCAGATTTGGTTTCGGCCATTTTGTAAGATGGAGATGTGAACCATATGAGCTTGGCCATGTGTGGCCAAGGCCTGGGGCCACTTCTGGTTGGTCCGGGCTAGCAGCATGTGTGCTAAAGGCGGTTAAGAAGTTTGCAGATTTGAACTCCGTGTTGGAGTTTGTTTTGCTGAGTTTGACTTGTGTCTGGAAGAGGCCGTGTGAAAGTCAGGCCTGAAATGAAAGTGAACTTTGCTGGGTCTTGTACGGTGAAGTTTCTTCTATACAAGAAGACAGCATGGAAGACAAGGAGGAGCACGTCAAAGAAGCAGCCAAAGGAAGATGTTTTTCAGCATCTGGAGATGAACTCTGACTGCCAGGACATTGGTGAGATGATCAGGACTGAGAGATTGAGAATTTTTTGGCAAATCTAGGAAAGGACTTTGGACAATGTTGAGAAAGCTTTTGGACAATGTTAAAGTAATCTGAGTTTTCCTTACATGTTTCTTTTGTAGTAATTAGGAAATCACTTTGTTAGAAATAAATAAATTAGTCTGCACTGATAGTCTTGCTTTGACTTGGAATTTTGGTTGAGAAGGCTGGGGATGGTGGAAAGAACCCAGGAGTTTAAAGAGTAAATTGAGACAAACTAGTTTAAAGTTTAAACTGTGTTTCTAAGTTTTTCTTTTTAGGTCTGAAAGAGGGAAAGAAAGCAGAGAGAAGCTGGTAGCTGGCTTTTGTATATAATGGTAAAGTGAATAGTGAAAATGCTAATGAGCAGTTTGTAGCCTGCTTCCTAGGGAGAGAAGCAGGCATTGGTGTGTCCAGTTAAAGGTAAAGGCAATTGCTAATGTAAACTGCTTAGTAGAGAAGCAGGCATAGGTGTGGCTACTTCAACTTAAAGGCAATTGCTAAGGATGGCTTGCAGCCTGCTAAGCAAAGAGAAGCAGGCAGAGATGTGTTCTAGTTAAAGTCAAAAGGTCTTCTCTTTTACCCTTTTATTTCATATTCACAACTCATAAGACATGGCCCAGGAGTAAGAAACTTCCCAAGACTTCTTCTCTCTGACATCTAGAAAGGACCTACATTTTAGCTACAATCATTTCTCACTCACCTTTGTACATCTAGTCTCAGTTCTGCCAGTCTATCTACTACAGAAGTAACTAGAATGATCTTTGTAAGTACAAATCTAACTATACCAACACATCTACTTAAAATCACATAGTTCCCATTACCTAAGAAGATAAAGCCCTAACTTCTTGGTCTCAGATCAAGGCTTTTCTATCATATTCAAAAGGTAACTTTCAAGGCCGGGCACGGTGGCTTGTGCCTATAAGCGTCAGCCTATGAAGCGGCCAGGGCTAGGGATCACAGTTCAAGTCCCGCCTGGGGCCCGTAGCGAGACCTAGTTCCAAAAAAATAGCTGGGCGTGGTGGTGCGTGCCTGTAATCCCAGCTACCTGGGAAGCTTAAGTTGGAAACTGCTTGAGTCTGTGGTACCCTGGGCAACATGAGCCTGCGGTTCCATGGGCAAAAATAGTGAGACCTAGTCTTAAAAAAAAAAAAAAAGGTAATTTTCAAGGCTGGTCTACCATGTACCTTCCCATGGACTAATTTCCGGGCTCACAGTGAGCTCACAGTCACTCTTCCTCCCCACCAGACATCTACACTCCCCAGGGGTAAGAAAATGATGGCCATGAACCAAATCCAGCTTGATTGTTTTTAAAATAAAATTTTATTGGAATGCTGCCACTCATTCTCTTATATACTATCTGTAGTTGCTTTTATGTTACAAAGGCAGAGTTGAGTTTTTGTGACAGAGACTACATGGCCAACAAAGTCTAAAGTATTGACTGCTTTTTCCTTTATAGAAAAAGTTTGCCAACATTTGCTCGAGACACACCAAGACCCTTCAGATCCCTGCATAAACCAAGCTCTTTTATACCTCTAAGCCTTGACACAAGGTACTCCATTTAAAATGTTTTCTCCAGGACTATACTTTCAGGGATCATTTCTATAGTTCATTACTAAAATGTTTTCTCCCTCTTTATCTGCTTAAAAAAAAGCTTTGCCTCTGTGAAGTTCTCCAGACCTCTCTAAGGCAAGTTAATTGCCCTATTCTATTTGTTCTCTTAGTTCTGGTGTATATATCCATGGCAGTACTTAACCCATTATACTATAATTACCATTTAATTACCCCCCTTTTACTCTCCCTAAGCAATTCAAATATAGAAGCTGTATTTTATTTGTCATTTATCTCTTTACCCAGTGCTTGCAAATTCTCTGGAACACCTAAATAATTAATTTAGTTCTGTAAACCTACCTCTGAGCATAGGGCCTGGCACACAGCAGAGTATGTGGTTATTAAGTAACTGAATGATTGTGTCTTACTTGGATTTGTCCTACAATGCCCAGCAAAGAGTTTAGCTTATAATAGATAGTCAATGTGATAGGGGGTGCTTACCCCCCTGGGTGTCATTGTTTAAGACTGCAGATTTCAAGAAAGATATTCTAAAATGTGAGAATGGCCTTGATTAGAATTTCCTTTCAGAAAGATACAAGGGGAAGGAAGAAGTAAAACAGGTTTTTTTCTTTGTAATGTAATAATGCAGGAGCTGTTCCTGGAAGGCAGGGAAAATAGAAAGAATATATAAAGAGGTTTGAAACAAAGAAAGGGATTCGATTTGAATTCTGATCTGGGATGCAGATGGGCCATTTTGTGGGATAGTCAGGGACTTTGCAGGATGAAGATGTGAGCCATGTGAGCTTGGCCATGTGGCCAAGGTCTGGGATCTGCAGCCTTTGGTTGGCCCAGGTTAGGAGTGTGTCTGTTAAAGGAAGCTAAGGAATTTGGAGATTTGAACTCCATGTTGGAGTTTGTTTTGCTAAGTTTAACTTGTGTCTGGAAGAGGTCTTGCAAAAGTCAGGCCTGAAAAAAAAAGTGAACTTTGCTGGTTCTGGTACTACGGAGTTTCTTCTACTACCGGGAGGAGGACGACAGGGAGAAGACAGCATGGAAGAGTTGGAGCATGCCAAAGGAGCACATCAAAGGAAGAGGTCTTCGAAAACGTGGAGATGAACTCTGACTGATGTTGGTGAGATGATCAGGACTGAGAGACTAAGGATTTTTGGACAATCTGGGGCAAGGACTTTGGACAATGTTGAGAAAGGTTTTGGACAATCTTAAAGTAATTTAGAGTTTTACTTAACATGTTTCTTTTTGTAGTTTTGGGAAATCACTTTGTTAGAAATAAATTAGTCTGCACTCTGAGAGTCTTGCTTTGACCTGAGATTTTGGTGAAAAGGCTGGGGATGGTAGAAAGAACCCACGGAAGTTTAAAAGGGGGTAAATTGAGGCAAACAAGTCTAAAGTTTAAACTATGTTTCTAAGTTTTTTCTTTTTAGGCCTGAGAGAGGGGAAGAGAGCTGAGAGAAGCTGGTAGCTGATTTTTGCATACCAATAGTAGGTGGACAGTAAAAATGTTAATCAACTGTTTAGAGCCAAGTCAAAGTCTTTTTTTTTTCTTTTCACCCAATTTCAAATGCACTGTAGATCTACTATTCAGAAGAAAGAAAAAAGTACCCAAATTGTCCAATCTAAAACAAAGGAATCCAGCTGGAGGCCAGAGGATTATACTGGCTTGGATTCAGAGGCATGATGATTTAGAGCTTGATTCTAGAGTCAGGCTGCCTAAGTTTAAATACTGGTTCTACCACTCACTTTCATGGTATCATGCACATTATTTGTAAAACAGAGGTAACAATAGTACAAACCTTCCTGATATCTTCACACTGAAGGTATTATAAATGAGTTAATTCACACGTAAGAACTTAGAAAAGAACCTGCACAAATAATGTTCTTTTAAATATTAATATATTTAACAAATTGTAAGAGGAATATAACTATACTAAGAATGTGCAATCCTGAGACCCATCATTACAGAGATGCTGCTCTATCATATGTAGAGAAGACCCACAGAAGAGGAAGACAGATATATATCCTATGTGCTTCCTACATAAAAGTCATGTGTCAAGATCAGCAAAAGAAATAATGAAGACATTTAAAGAATAAAAATTAATTAATTAATTTTTAAAAAGAAATAATGAAGACAAGGAATTGTATCTATTGGCCTCCAAGATTCTTTCTGTTCTATTCTATGGCTCTAACTCCTTTTTAAAATCAAAATTTCATAATTTTATGCAAGATTATTTAGGGTCCCTTCTTTGTCTTATCAACTGCTAATTCCTCCTGTTTAATTACTTGAAAATACTTGGTTCTTTACCAGTCCCAAGTTTTTGCACATATTCCTTCATCTGAAATACTCTGCTTCAGACCCAGGCTTCATGTTGGCAACCCTGCATGTGAGCAAAAACTAAATTAGGTCTCCCTCTTCTGTGATTCCATCACAGCATTCATTTATCCTACTGTTGATTCTCATCTGTTTACATGACTTTTTCCACCACTAGAAGAATTTCTTCCAAGAGAACAACTTCACCTTTCTTTTCACTCCTATATTTCTAGCACCAAGCCCATGTACAAGTACAGAGAATCCCTTTGAGGTTGATGAGGAAGTTTAATCCTGTCATGGAAATACCCTTGATGTCCTCAGACCATGACATTAAGCACATGACACAGGTCAAACCCCAGAGGTGGCATCTAAGCTTTGCACCATGCTAACTACCTGGTCAGAATAGCAAAGGTTGGGAAATTCTGACATCTCCTCTCTTGCAAATCATCAGGACCAAAGCATCCAAAGGACTGCTGACTGAGGTTTCTTTACGAAAGAGAGATAGAAATAGATCACTAATTTTAAAATATTTCCTCAGAGAGAAAGGATTAACTTCTTAATTGGGGTCAACACAGCCACAGGATAAATACACAATACTGCATGGAATGCACTATGGAGAAGTACATCGAAACAGACTAGTGAGTTACAGGAAACTTCTGGCTTGATGGTGGGTTCCACGAACCCACTCTCCAGTGAAACTGGTGTGAATTATTTTTAAAGCAATGATTTAAAATCTCTGAACAAGATGAAGAGAGTTGTGGGGATGGATGACAGTAAAGCCTCACAACATGTGAATGTTTTCAGTACCACTGAGCAGTACACTTAGAAATGGCTAAGATAGGACTGTTCAGTGATAACTATTTTGCCACAATAAAAAAAATGGGGAAAAGTTAAAAGGGCATACAGCAAATGAAAAAAGCATTTACTTAAGAAAATTGACTAAAACTCTGGTAGAATGAAGTATGATGACCAAGTGAAGCATGATAACCTAAAATATGCTGAAGCACAGTAACCTGAAAAAATACAGTGTATGGGGTCTCAATAAAGAACCCACGACTTACTAACTCAGTTTATGGGTATGCAGCCCAGTTTCTCCTTAAATTTTCCTCATTCTATCTTCACCATGTCAGGCCGTATACTACCAACTATGACAGCCCACCTGGACACCAGTACATGTAAAGTGTATATGAACCCTTAACCTTCTAGTAGGGACACAGCCTTTGGATATGAATCCACTAATAAACCTGTTTCTTGACAGTCCTGGTGTCAATTTTCTAATTTCCAGCTTCCATGAACAGTGAGTTTGTAGTATTTGAACTAACAGCTGCTTCCTCTCTCTCCCTTCTCCCAAACTAGAAGACAGAAACTCCACTCAGACCGGCCATTCAGTCAAGAAAACAGGACTCCTTCTCCCCCAAACTCCCAGTTGGAGTACTACCTGCCTGAGAGGGACAGAATATCAGCATTTCTTAACCTGCCTCCAGTTACCTGTTGGCAAAGTTAAGTTCCAGGTGAGTCTAGCCTTTCTTCCACCCAGCTCCCACTCATGAGAGAGAGGTTTCACCTTGTATATAGTGCCACTGAGAACACTGGGACCCTGACTGTCACTGCCTTGGCCTGTCTATAAGATAGCAATTATATGCTGGGAAGGCAAGTCAAGACCTGTCACCTCTCCACTACCATCTTTCTACCAAGTACTCCACCCCAAAGTTGGGGTGTCATTCAACAAGAGTTTTTTGTTTTGGGGGGGGGGGTTTGAGACTAGGTCTTGCTATTTTTGCCCATGGAACCGCAGGTTCTTGTTGCCCGGGGTACACAGACTTAAGCAATCCCCAGCCTCAGCTTCCCAGGTAGCTGGGATTACAGGTGCGTGCCACCAGGCCCAGCTATTTTTTTTGGAACTAGGTCTCGCTACAGGCCCCAGGCGGGACTCGAACCACGATCCCTAGCCCTGGCCGCTTCATAGGCTGAAGTTTACAGGCACGAGCCACTGTGCCCAGCCTCAACAAGAGTTTTTTATTCCTAGTTAGTCGAGGTGCTTGCTCACCATCCAATGATATTCAAAGGTTTATGAAGTCATACTGAAAAAAATCTCTCTCACTCAAATTCCATCCCTGCCTCTTACTTCTTATATCACCTTGAATCTATAAAATGCAAACTACCTCACACTTAAAATGTGGGAAAATGAGATCTTTCAAGGCACAGTCCCTTACAGTGTACATATGTAGAGGTAATTCATAAGTGTTGGACTTGGATGCCTTAGTAGAAAGGTTCATACTGTAGAAAATGATTTATGCTGAGCTAACTCTCAGTCTGAGTTCCAGCAACTTCTAATCTTAGTTCCTCCTCCTAAGATGCTGGGTGGTTATATGAAAAGGGTATAGTTCTCAACCAGACATTGCCACACTGCTAAACTGAATGCCAAGGAGGCCTAATACTGCTGGAAACGGGAAGAGAAAAGCTAGATAACTACTACTGAAATTTGCACACAGCATTATGATATAAAACATTTTTTATATCCATTGTTATTTGAGCTTCATACCAGCCATGAAGGTATACAACATTATTGGTATCCTTATCATGTAGATGAAAAAAATATTCCCCAGACTCTTGCCTACTTGATGTCTCCAAACTTGGTAAGTTGTTTGCTTCTTGCCTCTACTCATAATGTTTTTGCCTCCTATAATGCTCCTCCTTTCTTCATCAGTAAATATCTGCTCATCTTTAAAAACCAAGTCCCTGCT
Organism: Uropsilus gracilis; assembly: GCA_004024945.1. NCBI lineage: Eukaryota > Metazoa > Chordata > Mammalia > Eulipotyphla > Talpidae > Uropsilus > Uropsilus gracilis. The sequence goes on along the minus strand of PVHY01014912.1, from coordinate 26,187 downwards.
TCACCTGCTCTGGAAAACCAACTCCCAATATCTCTTTAACTAGAATTAGAGTCATTCTTGTTTATGACCTGCTAGATCATCACCTTTGAGATAAAACCCAAGCTCCTTAGTTGGCAGTAATTTAACTAAATGCCTGCCTTGTTAGCCACACCTCCAACCTTTCCCTCCCTGTCCTATTGCTGCACTGTATGTTTAAGCTAAAACAAAGAAACAAACCAGCTGACAATGTCCCTAGGGATGTCAGCCTCACTTCTCCACATGATACAGTCTTCTCACTCCTAGACCTAGGTTAACTCCTAGTCAAGCCCAAAATTTATTTCAGGCATCACCTCTTCTGGGTAGTCTTTTCTGACATCCTACAATGAGTTAAATTCCCTCTTTTGTACTTTTCTATCTGTTGATATGACTGTTTCTGGCTGCTTGAAGACCCTTGCATTCTCCCTACCACTTTGTAGTGCCCAGATCCTGCCTGAACTAGCAGCATCTTTGGGTTCCTGATTCTACTTCTGGCTTTCCTTTATTCCCCAGGTCTGGCATATTGTCCTGTAGAATAACCTTTGCTCCTACCCTTCTCCTTGATCCTCCACCTGCCAGAGAGAAATGCAGAAAGAAGGACATAATTAGAGAAGGGCACAAAGTGATGTACACATACACACAAAGAAACAAAGGCACAGATTATATATATATATATATATATATATATATATATATACACAGACATATACACAGAGAAGTCAAGAAGTCAAAGTATAACAAGTCTCTGTTATAGGGTTGCCATCCAGAATAGACAAAACAGATTCACCAACAATAAGGGGGGAAGGAAAACAATAGTCTGTCTAGTGAGAGAGAATTCCCCTGTCTGTCAAAGCAAACCACCGTCTGGGTTTTCCTGGAAACATGAGTGGTACCATCTGGGGGGAGCTGCTGCTTCATCCTGTATCTGGCTAAGGCACTGGGACAGATTGCAAACTATGCCTACTCCCTCTGATGTGTAGCTCAGCTTGTCTAGCAAATGGTACCCTTCTTCCCGGGCTGGCAATGTGTCTTCTGCTACACCAGCACATGTTAGTTAGATTGCCTCACCCTTATTCTTCCTGAAACTCCCACAGTCCCTGTGCACACCACCATCATAGTCCTTCAGATTTTGTCATGTGATCATCATTGCCAGTTTACATATCTGCCTCTCTTACTAGCAGAAGGGCTTGTCATCAGCAAAGAATATCATTTCATCTCTACAGATGAGGAAAGTAAGGCTCCAAATTACTTAGTCTTGCAGTTAGTACATCGCATATCGTGGATTTGAACTCAGTTCAGATTCCAAGGTTCATGCTTGGATTATTTAAAAGTCAATATAGAAATATTTTATTCTAACAAATTCACCAAAGTTAGAGCTGAATGCATAAGCAAGGTCACAGATCTTGAACTCAGTTGTGGCATATAAATTGATAAGCTATTCCTGTTAAGTGATTATTACAGCCATGCCATAATTAAGTGTTTATAAGGGGAAAATCAGGGACTGGACAGGTCTTTAGTCTAAGGAGTGGTTTCACCTGAAGAATGATATCATTCATGATTTCAGTCTTTTCTGTTCTATTCCTGTTTAGGTAATAGACTTTAAGCTATACTTATCTGGATTAAGGGCAAGAGTCAGAATGTTATAGGAGGCAGGAGATAAGAGGGTAATTACACCAGAGGATAGGCAGGGAACTAGTAAGGAAAAAAAAAAAAAAAAAAAGAGCAGTACCTTCCAAATGCTGATAGTACATAGGTTAAAAAATATATTTATATTGCCACAAAAGGAAGGTATGCATCTTTGTGCTACCCTACTTTCCTTAGTGATTTTTTTTTTAAGGTAAAAGCTTGATCCAGGATCAAGGGGAAGTTCTGCTTCCAAAGACCAGCATGCTGGCAGCATTGGGATTATGGGGTGCCCCTCAGCACAAGGTGAATGCAAGAAAAACGAAACCTACTTGGTCAGTGACCTTTGACATCTCTCCTTATGGAGTTCCATATGGTATGGGTCAAGAATTTGTTTCAGGTCCCTGGTATGAGGGTGAATGAGGGTGAGAGGGAATTCCCTCAGGGTTCTCCCATAGGTTTCTTGCCATCTTAGCTTCCCCAGCTACAAAAAAAGAAAGGAGAGATGGAGAGAGGAAGGGAAAGAAAAAGAGAGTAAGGGGAGAGGTAGGGAGGTAGAGAAGAAGGGAGAAAGGAGGTAGGGATATACACTCCCAATGAGAATACCTCAGAGCTCTTCATCTGGCATTCTCAAAGCCATGTATAAAGAAACAGAGACAACCTAGCTTTCAGTTAGCTAACCAGGGACCTCCGCTTCCAGGAACCACTGATCTTCATTCTTGGAAGCACATTTGCATACTTGTCAAAGTTAGGGCTGGGGAACATGGAGACAGAAATCAATATGGTTTTAAGCACACTCTAGAGAGTCTTACAAATTGGACTACAGAAAGGCAAGTGGGAGGTGACCACTGCTCCATTCAACGTAGTATCATTTATTTTAACACTGTTACTGAGACATAATTCACATACCAATGATAGTATACAACTCACAGGGTTTCAGCATTTTAACAGAGGTGTGCATTACTTTAAATTTAGAACACTTTCATCAGCCTGATGGAGATCTGGGTTGTAATAAATGGATAACTATGATATAATTCACTCTACAGTTTCCACATGGGTTATATGGAAATAGTAGTTACTCCACAGGTTTCTTATAAAACTACATGAAAGACAATATGTAAAAGCACCAGGCTATCTACATTGAAACAGTGATAGAAGTGCAAACAGTAATGCAACTACTGTAGACTACTAGCTTGTAGTACTAGTGAGTACTATATAGGTTAGGTACTTTCTACACATACTTTCATTTCATGTTGGCCATAATCCTGTAAGTTAGGGATTACTATTCCCATTTGACAATGAGAAAATGAAAATTCACAGAGTTTAAGAAACTTTTCAATTAACAATTGGTGAAAGTATACCTAAAACCCTCATCTTTCTTAGCCTAAAGCCTATGCATATTTTGGCTCTATCACATGGCCTTTCAGTAATTTCACCTTTGTTTCTTTTCTTCATCTATACTCTTCCTATTTACGTTTTTCTTTAAGCCCTCCCTATCATTTAACTATAGTGATTTTACCTCCCTACAGAAGATTCTGTATGTCATCCATAGGACAAGGCTGAGGGGTAGGAAAGGGAGTGGGTCACAGAGATCAGACACAGACACGTCATATGTCTGGAGCCCAGAGCCTAGCAATTCCAGACCAGAGTAGTAGGGGGTACGTCTACAAAGTTTTAAGAAAGGTTAAAGCCAGATTTGAAAGGCTAGAGGGCTATGTATCAGAATGGATGGAACAGGAAAAGGCTATCATACAGAAGACATGATGTAGCTTAAGAAATGTAACTTAAGAAACCAAAATGTAGCTTAAGAAAATCACTTATCCCATGCCCAACGTGGGCTGGAGGAGGAGACTCTAGAGGCAAGGGAACATTTATGAGCTTGTACTACTACTATCTGGATATAAAGAATGAAGCTTGGGTGCAGTGGCACCTGCCTTTAATCACAGCTATTTGGGAGGCAGAGGCTAGGAAATTTTGAGTACACAGGTTATAGACTACCCCGGGCAACACAGCAAGACCTAGTCACAAAAAAAATAGCCGGGCTTGGTAACGCGTGCCTGTAACCCCAGCTACCTGGAAGGCTCAGGCTAGGGATCATTTGAGTCTGTGGGTTAGGGACTACCCCTGGCAAAACAGAGAGCCCTAGTCTCTTTAAAAAAAAAAAAAAAAAAAAATGAAGCCCAGAGTCTGAGGAATGAATTATAATTATTATTAATTATGGTAAATAATTTTGTATCTAACTCAGCAACTTTGTCCAAATCAGCCCATGCTGGCTATAGCACTGAGTTTTTCTCTCTCCATCCCTATGTGCTACTTCCTATCAAGTCTAAGTTCCTACTAGCAGGTGAATATTGTGATGGAAATTGCTGGTTGCTTCCCTCTGTATTTCATTCTCCAGTCCTGATTCTACCTGTAGCAGATTCCAAGCACCCCAACAATCACAACCTCCCATGATGTAGCATGTCTCTTGGTGGAACAATGAAAACAGGTAGAAACATGTGAACTTCTACGCTATTAAACTCAAGCATATCTTATGACAGTACTATCATATAACTTTGTTGTTCAAAATCCTTTAGTATTCCAGATGAGGAGGGAAATTAAAAATTGTTACCCAAATATTTGTTTTGAAATACACAGGCATAGGTAGAAGGCTGGATGAGTTGTAGTGAAGTTGTATCCCCCGAAAGGCATGTCCCTGCTCTATCATGTCTCCCCTACTTTAACAGTAGCCACCTGGCAAAGACCAAACAACCTACTACAGTGTCCTAACTCTGATCAAGTCAGTCCAGCTGCTAGAGTGGCTCCCACAGCTGAATATCCTGTGGCTGTGGGATGGTAAGTATGCTGACTGGACTCTTTCTGTACAGTCCAGTGCTTACTGTATTGCCACACCAAAGAAGGAAAAAATATAGATTTAGCACCCATCATGAGCCAGGGATTGTGCTTGGAACTTTGCATCAACCTTACAAAGAGTTACTATTCTCAAATTATTGAATAAATGGAGGTAAAGGGAGGTAAAGTGATTTGCCTACAGTCCCATAGCCGGTAAGTCAAACAGCCAAGTTGTAAATAGAGGCCTGCCTGCATCAAAATACATGCTCTTACTGGTAACAATAAAAACAATAAACAAAAACTAAATTTATTGAGTTCCTCCTATTTTTCTAGGCATCGTGCTAAGAGCTTCATAAACATTATTTAATATAATCTTTGCAACAACTTCATGAGGTACTTGTATTATTATTGCACTCCTAAGGAAGAAGTTGAGGCTGAAAGAGACTAACCTTTACCACATCTCCACAGCTGGTAAAGGCAGAGGCAGGCTTAAACCTAGGTCTTCGTGACCCCAGAACACAAGCTCTTCACTCTGATGCTATACTTCTGCACTACGCACCACAGACTAACAGAAGCCAGAGTCAATTTTAAGCAGTTTTAGGCAAGCCTTTGTCTATTCACCTCAGACTGTCAGGACAACCTAGCTGTACCATCCCACTGCAATAAATCCTTTGCCCATTGGCATTGCTCCCATAGAGGTCTGAATGGCACATAGGTCATGAATTCCTACACTGCTAGGCTAATGGAACTCCCTGCCAGGTTTACAAGAAGGGCATTCTTGCCAATATTGCCAACTTGCTCATCTGAAAGGCCCATGATCCACAGTCTTTCCCATCCAGGTCAGAAGCAAGCAAAGGTGCCACTTGAGCAACCAAACTGGCTGACTATCACACAAATGATTATATATTTTCCATAAATGCCTGCTGAGTCTTGGTTGACCATAAGTCTGATTTCACAGCTCACAGCAGAATAGATACAACAGCTAGAAATGAGAATGAGCCAGGTGTGGTGGTGTGTGCCTGTTGTCCAAGTGCTGGGAGGCAAGAGGCTTAGGATAACTTGAGTCTACTGGTTAGAGTCTACTCTGGGTAACATAGTGAGAACTGGTCTTGAAAACGTAGCCGGGTGCCATGGCAGATGCCTGTAATCCCAGCTACCTGGGAGGCTGAGGCTGGGGACTGCTTAAGTCCATGGTACCCCTGGCAACTTGAGTCTGTGGTACCCGGAAACATAGCAAAACCTAGTCTCCAAAAAAAAATGAGAATGAATCAAAGAAAGGAAAAAAAAAACTACTAGAAGGGCATATATAGGCACTGAGTAATAGTAATAGGGTCCTGATTCAATAATCTGTAGGAGAAAGGCTTACTTTAAGAATGACTAAATTTTTCAAAGATGTTAGGTGATAGCTCATTTATCTGAAAGACTTGTTGATAGATAGGAGTTTGAATAAGTGAAGTATTCACAGATATCCCTTCAGACTTCTACTGAGGGTCTTGGGAGATCAACAATACTTTTAAGTGAGTCATAAAAATCACAAGATCCTTAATGTCCAGCACAATGGGAGTTTTACCTCTGATACTTTGGGTTCATTATCCAAAATATGAAGTCTCAAGTAGTCCATCCAACTTTCCAATAAGATCCTAAATGCCAAGGCTGCTGCCTATATGCTTACATCGACTTAAGCACACATACTTTGCTGCCGTTACTTTCTCTTTCAAGGATAGTAGCCTGTGACTGATAGTGGAAACCCAGATTTGTAGGCCTCTCTAAACACCAGAGGTCTGAGACTCAGGGAAAGTGGCAAAAGCCAATTCCAGGCAGAAGCTATGCTGAAAAAGAACAGCTCACCACTGGCGCAGAGAAGAGCAGGGTGACAGCTTTTGTGTTATTTTAGAACAGTTTGTGCTGATGAGCTTTTTGTTGTGGTAACATTCCTCTAAAAAGAACATTTTCTTCCTCCTCTCATTGACAAAGCAGTTCAGTAGAAAGAGAAAGATGGAGTAGATGGCAAAGATATCCAGCAATCTATGGATCCTGAATCAAACCACTTCTTAACTTTGCTGCTCTCCATTTCCCCTCACTCACTACCAGAAACATGGCTCTATTCTCAACATAAACAGTAAAATTTGGGTCCTTTGAGGACGTAAAGTTTCAGAAGTAAATGAAGTACAAATACTTTCATCATGATTATTTTCCCTGCTCAATAACCAGCAACTACAGGCTCAATAAGTACATGTATCTCAGCCTGAGTGTACATGTCCCACTTTCCTTTCAAGATTTTGTACTGCAATTTTCTACCATTGTCAGTGTCTAACCAAATCTATCCACCATGATTCTTACATCTTTACTGGCTTTGATTCCCTGCAGCTCAGGCTGCTCTTTCCACTCTAATCAAAATCTATCTTTCTCCTCATAAATTTTTATAATCAAGGATCCCCTATGCTGACTAATTAGTGGAGAGATGTAGTCTACTTGCGTCTCTTCAGTGACAGAGAGCTCACTACCTACCTACTATGGAATCTTCTTCTGTGATGGCACAGCACTATGGGGAAATTTCTTAGCCCGTGGATCTGCAGGCTCTCGTTGCCCGGGGTATCACGGACTCAAGCAATCCCCAACCTCAGCTTCCCAGGTAGCTGGGATTACAGGCACACGCCACCACGCCCAGCTATTTTTTTGGAACTTGGGCTCTCTACGTGCCCCAGGCGGGACTCAAACGGCGATCCCTCGCCCCGGCCACTTCATAGACTGAAGTTTACAGGCACGAGCCACCATGCCCAGCCGGGAAATTTCTTATTCTATAAAAATATGCCATTTATAATTGCAAGGACAAGGAAGCAAACTAAATGCCCCAAAACAGATGACTGGATGAAAAAAATGTGGTATATATACACAAATATTACTCATCGATTAAAAATGACAAATTTGATAATTTTATGACAACATGGATGTACTTAGAAAAAATCATATTAGCAGAAACAACTCAAAAAGAAAAAGACAGAAACTAAATGGTTTCACTAATATATGAGATATAGTGAAAAAATAAACAAAAGCCTTGAGGAAAAGTCAAAACAAGCTAAGCACCAAACTGAAGCACACAACTTTGGGCAGGAAGGAAAGGGGGGAATGGAAGGGAGGGTGGGAGGGGTAAATTCCTGGGATAACAACGATGTGAAATTTATATATAAATAAATTTAAAAAATAAATAAAATGATGTGAAATATATATATAAATTATTTAAAATATATATATTTCAGATATATTTCTTGAGAGTATATCAGAATATATCACAAGAAACACATGCTGAAGTAGTTAGGAATAAAGAATCATGTTTACAAGTTACTTTCAAATATTTAGAGGAAAATAAAAAAAGGCAAAGATAAAGCAAATGAAGCAACATATTAACAGCTGGACCTAGTGGAGTGATATGCAGATGTCCACTGTACTGTTTCTTTTCACTTCTAAGATTGAAATATTAAATGAAACTTGAGGTGAAAAATTTTTTAAAAAAGAATATGCCTATATTTTACTTTCCCATAGAGGTTTTGATTCTTCCCTTATAATAAAAGAAAGAAACTTAACAAAATGGGCTTGTCCTTTAAGAAAACAAAACTTTTCATGGAAATAACACCAACTTGATTGCACTGTGAAGGAAGTTAATAGAGTAGCAATACAAAGCATTTTAACTTGTGTCTTGTTTATTTTATTTATTTATATATATTTTTTGAGACTAGGTCTCGCTATTTTTGCCCATGGAACCACAGGTTCACATTGCCCATGGTACCACAGAGTCAAGCGATCCCCAGCAGATAGGATTACAGGTGGGTACCACCATATACAACAGGTGGGGGACTAGGTCTCTCAGTGTTGCCCCGGGCGGGACTTGAACTGCGATCCCCAGACCCCACCACAACTCCATAAGCTGTCACTTACAAGCACACACCACCATACCCGGCCTAACTTGTGTCTTGTTTAGAGTAAGAACTCAATGAATGATAACTAGCTCCACAATTTCATTGTTACCATTGTCACTAGTTATGTCTAACTCCCCCACTTCTAATGTATGAAAGGTAGGTATTCTATTATCTGAATTTTTTCTTTTCCATGGTACTTCCTTACTAGACTATACATTATATGTGAACATAAACAGCTGTCTAATTTACTGCCACTCCCCCTGTTTACAACTGTGCCCGGCACATATATAATAAATACTTACCAATATTGCTTTGTTTGTTTTGGATTGTAGTGAATGTTCTTAATTTCATACTTCTCATACTTTTCATCATTCAGCTCATTGTTCCAAATTCTTCTGACAACATAATGTACAGAATTCAACTCAAAAATTAATGGTGGGTAGGGAGTCTAAGCTCCTCCCTCATGATGTATACTACACCACTATTAAAAATTTGGCATAACTTCCCCAAATCGCTGGCTCATATTGGTTTGAAAGCAACTGAAACCTTTAAATCGTTTCACACATGATAATTTGATACTTTGAGTTCTATGGAATTGGGGCTGTAGCAATGCCCAAAGGTAACTAACAAAAGCATTTACTTTTAGAGATTCCTTTTACTATCTGCAATAATCAGCTACAGGATGAAATCCAGAATGATCTTTCTTTTTTGAGACTAGGTCTCTCTATTTTTGCCTGTGGAACCGTAGGCTCACATTGCCCCCGTGGACTCAAGCAATCCCCAGCCTCAGCTTCCCAGGTAGCTGGAATTATAGGTGCGTGCCACCATGCCCAGCTATTTTTTTGGAACTAGGTCTCACTACGTTGCCCTGGGTGGGACTTGAACCACGATCCCTGGTCCCCGCCGCAGCTTCCTAGGCTGCTGTTTACAGGCACGTGCCAACATGTCTGGCCTATGTATGTATGTATATGTGTGTGTGTGTATTTATTTACTTTACATTGTTATCTACTCTGGGGTCAGAATGATCTTTCAAAGAACATTGTTTCTCCTTCCCAAATAAAGTAAAATCCCAGAGGGCAAGAGCTGTCCTATCTTCTCTCTGACTTGCCAACATAGAGCTAAGCACAGAGTAAATACAGACTGATGTTCTCCATCTACAGCAGGGTGAAAGCAAGAGTTCAGAGAAGCTGTATGCACCAACCTCAGGGCTCCCTCTCGCTCTCAAATGATGCAGTTCAGTTTGTGCTGTGCTTCCAGCCGCTAGGCACCCGGGAGCCGGTGTATGCACAGACACAGAGGTCAAGCCTGCACTCGGAAGGCTGCCTCCTAGAGACTGCTCGGCTGACAATCACTGCCCCTGACAGAAGAGTTACTAGAGAACAAGTCAACATCAAGAACATCTCTCCATGGGGAACAATCTGTCTAGACAGCTTTCAGGTTTTGTTCACACAGGAAGAGAAGAGAGCCATGGCAGGATGAGATAGCTCACCTCGTCACTTTCCTCCACATCCACATCACCATTGGCATCATCATCCATCAGCTTGTGGATGCTGCGGACTGCATCAAAGCTGAGTTTCTCATCCTCACTGTGGCACAGGGGCTTGTCAATCCGGCAAAACTCTGTACAGAAGAAGCAGAAGACAACATTACTTGGGGCTACAACCCAGTCCCTATTACCCAGCTGTCTCAGTGTCCTTAGCTTCTAGCAACACCTGACTCCCCATGCAGACCCTTAACCAGCTATTTGCACAGGGTAGAGTTTCATCTAGTTCTCAACTATCTCCCCAAGTTATGCTATGCCTCCTCATTTAGGGACAATGCTTTATCACCCTAATTGTTCCCAGGCATGGCAAAATCAATTATAAGACCAGAAGCACACTGGGATCTAGACAAACATGAGTAAGTAACTCAGAAGAAAAAAAATTAGAGAAAACACAAAAAGTCAATGAACAGAAGAAAAAGTTCAGGCTCATAATTTAGTTTAGGCTAATAATCAAAGAAATAAATGCCCAAATAAAATATCATTTTATTTTTTTTTATTTATACATATATATTTCACATCAATCACATCATTCCTGGGGGTCCCCCACCACCTCCCCTCCCTAAAATATCATTTTAAACAGTTAACTAAACAAATGTAAATTAATGCAAACAGTCAAGATACAGTGAAACAGTCCATTTGTTTCAATAGCAGAATAATATGTAGATTTTACTTTTGTTTCTCTTATCATTCATGGTGCATATAATACCAGCCATGCACTAACTGGGGAAAACCTTCATGTCTCATGCAATGAGATTCAATAAAGATCTGTCAAACATACAAGATCTTGAGCTTATGTGCTATGACATCTTGCAAGGTCAGAACACAACTCCCTCTATCCCAAGGTCATGCAGCAATAAAACCAGCACAAGAGCTTGGTCACTCTAGCTGCTTCATGACATCTAATTCCTTGCCTATAAACCTGAAAAACAGCTGGCCTGACTGATGCATACAGCAGAAAGAGCCCAGAACCTACTCTTAGCTTTACCATTTGACTCTAAGAAAGCCACTTCCCTTCTCCAGATCTCAAGTTTGCAATTTGAAGAAAAAAAATTTTGATTAAAGTTTCTAATATTTTTTCTAATTCCTAAATTTTAGAATTTCTTTAGTCGCAGGTCTTGATAACTATTCTTTAGTCCCAAGTCTTGATAACTATTTTGCAGGCTAAATACATTTTAGATGACCCTCACAAAGAAGATAAAAGAAAGACCTTAGTTTCCCAGATAAAAGAAGCAACTGTTCCAATAGAGAAAGCAAAGACAGAGTGAAGGGGCTGTGGTTGCATGCTAGAGGATTCTAGAATGCACTGCCCATAGACTTGAAATACTCTAATTCATTCTATCATTTACTTGTCTGGGGGTCAAAGACCACGACATAACAGGATAGGTCACCTATTATTACTTGTCAGTTGTTCAAATCCTTTTCAAAATGAGTTCAGGTGTGACTCAATAGAAACATGTTGGATATTGAAGTTCACAGATGTTAACTGACGTATCTATAGTCAAAAGCAGAAAACCACAGCAAGAACCCGGGTCTGCTGACTCCTAGGCTAGCATTTCCCCTGACTGCCTCTATGTCAACGTGACCAGATAGTGTTAGATTGATCTCACCTTCTGGAAGCCACAGACGGAAATACTGGGAAGAAGCACACTGAAGAAATGGTCTTATAAAGGAAAAAAAAAGTCAGGTAAACAGTTTGTATACTAAAGAAATATCTCCTTGTAATCTTATGTTCTATATTTGTCCTTCCAAGCTGGAGTGGGGAATGGAGGGAATAGTAGCGAGGTGATGGCTACTGAGGGAAAGAGTTGTATTTAGGGCCGGGCATGGTGGCTCGTGCCTATGAAGGGGCCGGGGCTAGGAATCGCGGTTCAAGTCCCACCTGGGACCTGTAGCGAGACCTAGTTCCAAAAAAAAAAAAAAAAATAGCTGGGCGTAGTGGTGCGCGCCTGTAATCCCAGCTACCTGGGAAGCTGAGGCCGGGGATTGCTTGAGTCTGTGGTACCCAGGGCAATGACAGCCTGCGGTTCCATGGGCAAAAATAGC
>PVHY01014912.1:0-14117 GCA_004024945.1 Uropsilus gracilis | reverse complement strand
TAGCAAAATCAAACATAACTCTTTCCTTCCTTTATTTATTACTGTTTTCATATTTCTCAAAAGCACAGATAATTTTATATTGGAGCTTTTTGATCAGCAGACGGCAAGTCATTTAGACAACATTTACTGATTGCTCTTTATATATTAAGATCTGTGATTGGCACAGAGCATAGAAAGAGATGAATCAGATCTCACCTTTGTTCTCAAGGATTTACAGAAGTGGAAAGAGAGGCAAGTATACTGTATGTCAAGCGCTATGATAGATTTTCTATGGGTGAGCAAGGCTTTATGTACAATTTAGGACTTATAGGCCAAATAGTCTCTGATGCAACTATTTACTTCTGTCACTGAGCACAAAAACAGCCATAGACAAAACAAAAATGAATGCACTTCAATAAAACTTTCTTTATAAAAACAGGAAGAGTAAACAGGATTGATCCCTGTGGCTGACCCTTTTTCTACAAGAGCATAATACCATATATGAACCACAGAAAATTGATAGATTTCTGACCTGACGTAAAGAAGTCTAATATTTTCATTAGCCTGTATACACACATAGCACAACTTCTAAGAGGTTCTTAAGAATAATGAAAAGTTTACCAAGTTCTAGGGAGTCCCCAAGCTAGACATCACCTGCCTAAAGTCAGTCAGCCTTTTTCCCAAAATCCTGTATCAGGTCCAAGAAATTTGGGTTTCATGTATGATGCTCTGCTTTGTACCCTAATCAGACAGATAAGTGACTTCTGCTGCTGGCATTATCTGGCACAAATAGGAATACAAGAATTAAGGATAAGGGAGTACAAAATCTTGGTGTCTCACATGGCTGCAGAATCCTGTCCAGAAAAATTCAAAATAATTCCTTTAGCCAAGAATTTTCTCTTGTTTCTCTCTCCTTCCAGAGTCCTTTTCTACCTTCTATAATACATCCCAACCTGGCAAGGTTTCTAGAGTTATTTGAAAATATAACATCCATCCATCTGTCCATCCATTCATCAATCCATTCATCCACCCATCCATCCATCATCCATCCACTCAACCACCCATCCACTCATCCATCCAGCAACACATTATTACTTCAATGAAAAAGACCTAAAGCAAAAGTCAGTAGACATATGTTTGCCAAGTTAGAACCACACAATGGACAATCAATCTGTTGACTTCTCTGAGTCTCTAATATCACCTTTGCAAAATGAAGATAATTTTCTCTGCTACACAGGGGTTTTGTGAGAATTAAGTAAGACCATATTTGTTTAAAAACCTAGTATAGGATTTGCATAAAGTTAACATCAATACATTTCGTAGTTCCCTTCTTTTCTACCAGACCAGTTAGCCAACAGTTCACTCACTTCCCTTTCAGACTATGAAGAATCAAATACAGGAGGTACAATCCAATCAAACGGATCAGTCATATGTTCTAGGTGAGTTGGCAAGTGACTCTAAAAATAACCTATACTCCCACATTCATGTGTCTATCATGGGTAAAAAGTGCTCAGTGTGTATTACAGTTATTTAACTTATCTTCCCATCACATTGTGATTTCCATAGAGGCTTGGGACCACCTCCCCAGCAGCAGTGAAAGCCAGGTTCTTGAGAGCCGTTCAATAAATATTTTTTAAATGAATAGCCAATTATCAATTCTATAATTATGTGAAGGATTTCTCCAGGTAGAAAAGAGAAGAATTCTAAATAAAGAGAACAACAAAGGATGAGTTTTTTAATTTTTTAATCTCAAGCCCCTGTAATACATAAAGTTAAAAATCCCAAAACTGTTTTGAAACCCTATTAGAAATTGAAACAAATACTTATATTAGCTAGTAATTTATTTTACAATAGTTATCCTATGTATTAAAATAAAGAACATATTTTGTGAAAAATAATTGTTTTCTGAAAAAATTCATAAGGGTAGATTTGTTTTAGATTGAGGCAAGTCTAATGTCTGGTTTAATAGAAGACAGCTGTACTCCTATGACTGCTTCCACATTCAGTGTACTATTTTAATTGGAAATCAAAACAAACACATGCAGTTGTAAAAGGAAAAAATATTTTAACAAACTTTCAGATAATTGTGGATAATTCTCCTTTCATGACTACACCAAAACTCAGTAAATAGTAGGTTTACTAAAAGTTAGTTGAAATCATTTGAAACCATATGAACAAACTTTGTATAATCTATTACATTAAAATCCACTGGTCTATCTTACACTTTGAAGGGATCTTTTATCCATTATCATTTTGTTACACGATGCTCTGGTCATTTACAAATTACTGATTCACTTAGATAGGCAAACTTCCAATTTGACACACTGCATTTATACCATATGAAATAATCACAATGATCAATATCACTACTGATCTCATTTAAAAAAAATTAAATCTAGGGAAGCAACCAAGCTCTCTGCGGCAGATATAAATTTTCCAAATTTCTAATTCCCATTTAAAATCTGAAATTTCATCACTGGTGATAAATACTATCATTGCTCTCCTTAAAGCAGCAGGTTTACAGCACTCATTTTCAAGAAAATGTCTTGAAATGCCAGAAACCTAAGTCTGATATGAGTACAGTTTATCTGTTACCCTTTTAAGTAAAAACAATGTTACCTGGGGGAAAAAAAAAGAGGTAGTTCACCTTACAATTCAATTGCATAAGTGTTTTTCCTTGAGTGCAACATCAACCTTCTACATGAAGAAGTGTTTTGTGCTTGTTTCCTGTTTCCTCACACAGAAACTAAAGAAATAAGTATTTATGGGAAAGATTGAATAAAATTAATGCAGTTATTTTCTCTATTAAAAACATTTTCTAGGAAACAACTAAGAGTACCTGGAAGAGAGGAATACAATAATTACTAGCAGAGTTTTTGCCACTGCTTTGATTCCTATTAAGTTGCCAGTAATTTTACCTACTATTTGCTTTCCCATCATCAATCCAAATGTTCACAAAAATAGTAAAATAAATAAATAAATAAATAAATAAATAGATTAATAAATAAATAAATAAATAACATCTTAGCATTGTTAGTAAAATAGCTTTGGACTCCCGAAAAAAATCTTTGAAACCCCCAATGGTCTACAGGTCTACAGAGAATACTTGGCTAAGTACTGACAGACAAAAGCAGAAAGTCCTCTCTCTTGTGCCTAAACAGCCTCTCTTTGATCCAGGCAGAGCTCCTCATTTACTTTTCTATGCTCCAAAGTTCTCTCATATAACTCTGCTACATTAATTCTGAGCTGTTTTTGTGCCATATCCAGAAAAGGGCAAGGACAAAGTATGACTCATTTCATTCCCCAGGGCCTGCCTGGTATGGCAGGCCAACAACAACAGCTACCCTGTCAAGTATGAAATAAGTAAATGCTGAATGAATGGATGCACAAATGGACATAGTAATAAACCATATCTCTTGCAAAGACAAGAAAACTTTTGAGTGCTATACAACCCACCAGTTTCCACCACCAATATCCATCATCCATTTAATGTCTCCTCCCCCAACCAGCTTTCATTTCTCATCACTTGTTATTCACCCACCAAGGAACACACATCTGTGAGCATGCAAAGCAGAGTCACCGCAGTGGAGTCTGAACAATAGATTGTCTGATGTGATATACAAGCTCAAAGGGAAAGAAGTATGAAAAGCAGCAATATGATAACTGGAAATTGCTAAATTTTACAGGCAGGGGCCTCATTGGTAAGAATAATTTCTCCTGTGTACTCCCCAACCCCAAGACAGGGCTGGCAAGCTCTGCAATGACTCTTTGCAGGCTCAGAATCCCCCCTCACCTTTAGAAGAGGCTCAAATGACTGTAAGACTGAGAATACTAGCTGGAGGAGACCTTCATGCTCCATAAAGGACCATGAGTTTCTAGAGATAAAATGACATGGGAGCTAGAATGAGGATGAGATTGGGGGGAAGGGAGGGAAAATTACCCGTGAGACAAAAATATAAAGGCCAAAAAGGGGAACTGGTTTGCAATCTGCAACTGGCAAGAGAACTCCCCCTTGTTCCCTCACCAACTATAGTTAACCTTAAGGTTCACTCTTAGTGCTGTATGGATTATTTTTTGATGCATTCTCCCAGGAGGCAAGTGAGCATGGTCAGAATTCTTTTTTGTCAGTTCTTCTCAGGCAACTGAAACCAATGCCAGCTTTGTCAAAAAGGAAAGCTCTTCTGAAAACCTGCCTCCTGCAGAGAAGAGCTGGTCCTCTTCTTTGATAAGAGGTAGGGATATGATGTTTCACAGGGGCAAGAACATCCCTCAGATAGGCTGGATTTTACTCAGTCTAGGAATCTGACTCTTCCTTTCTCTGTGGCTAGGTCTACTGTGTGCCGTCTTCCAGATGTTCTTCCATAAACATTTACTGAACGAATAAATGAATGCCCAGAATGTGTTCCATCAAGGAACAAATTCAAACAAAGATGAATAACACAATACTGTCCTTGCCCACAAAAAGTACCAGGATGAGTATAGTACAAGAATTACAAAGACACAAAGTCGAATATGAATATGGTATGGGGCCAGAGCCCAGAGCAGCAGGAGATAAAGCAGTGTGAACAACAGGCAGAAGACTGTGAGAGGGAAAAAAGGAAAGGCAATCCAAGCAAAGCAAGCCCAGAAGCAAGGAGCAGAGCCTCCCATACAGTTTGATTTATTAAAAGACCCAAAATCAAAAAGTCCTTTTTATCAGTCCTACAGAGCTCCTGAACTAAAAACGAGAGTAATGGATCCTAAGACCTTCATTGTACTCAGACCCTAGGTGGCAGAGTTGGTAACATTTTGGAAGGTATCATGGTCCACTATTCACTTTACATCCAGGAAGATGTAAGGAAGGAAACTTCTCTGGATATATAAAGGCCATAAAAGAGGGTTATTTTGCTCTAGGTTGACTGGCAAAATGGTGGTAGAACCAGATTAAAAGCCTCACTAACTTCCTACACCATGTCCTATGGTTAGGGGATCTAGATGAGCCTGGGCAAGTTGGATCCTTAGAACTACTAACTCTTATTTTCCAAAGTCAAGAAATGGGAGGGGGGGTATCTTTGTGTTCTTTTTATTTATTAAGTAAAACATAAATCCTGGCTAGTTTATGCCCTTTCTCAAGCAGAGTAAAACAGAACTTTCTGGTTTTACCTTAATTTTTCCCCCGCACCAGTTAAAGACCCCTTCCTCATTAGGGCTTACAATATTTAAAAGATATCAGATATAAGAACAATGGAGTCCCTGATACACTCTGCTGATAGAAACACAACAAGCCAAAGAGTATGTCTCTGCTTAAGTATTCAAAACCTAACCATCTGCTAAAAAGATGAGCCTTCTCTTCTCAGGGGGGCACTTTTATGTCCTAAAAGAGCTCCTTTTATGTCCTATTTCTAATTTCTCCTTTCAGTGGTTTTTCTTCTTCAAAACTTCATCTCACAAGATGCTTCCTTTTAGAAGAAGATGGTCAGTTCCTAAAGCTAGTCCCCACAAGAAGGCCATGACTGCAATAACTGGAGCTTCTGGTGCAGGAATGTAAAGCTATTCTTATTCCCTGTGTCTACTCCTGGACCTCATGCAGGACTTCAGACTCTTGTGCATCTGCTTAACAGCCTCCTTGCCTACCCTTTACTTCTGCAACCTTCCCAACTGAATTAAAAGTGTGTGGCTCCCAGCGAAGTGTTTATCCGCTGCCATTCAACACTCACTTAAAAGCACTGAATTAGCTGAACAATCCAAAAGCACTGGGGAGAAAAGAGAAGACACACTTCTCTGCTTCTCAGTCCCCTCCACTACTACAATTCAATTATTAAAATATATACTGAATTACAGAAGTGGTAGGTGTGGGTCTTTGGATTTCAACTCGCCTTTATTCTGACAAATCCTAAGAACTAGTTTTCTTATCTGAAAATCAGTAAAGTCCCTTGTAAAGCTGGAAAGCCCTATGAAAATATTAGTTGTTCATTTATCAGTTTTCTATTCTTTGCTTCTACCTGTGAGCCATATCTTCCCAACTATAGTAAGAGGAGTCTGATTTTTCTGGTGTTGCCCTGTGTTTGGCCCAGTGCTGGGCAATACAATACCTACTCTAGGGAAAACTGAAAATGGCTTATAGGTTTTAAAGATTTGGTTTCTCATCCTTGGCATCCCACACATCACAGGCCTTTACATTCTAAAGGTATCTGTGCCAAGAAGTGTGACAGCCACTGAGAAATTAAATTAGCACACGCTTATTCAAAAGCTACCCTAAATTCTCTGACCTGGCACCTGACCCAAACATTCTTGTGTCCTGGCCAGCATTTGTCAGGGTCTGAGATGGCCAAAAAAATAATTACAGACAACTCAAAGCAGCTTTCTGCTGGGAAACATTTTCTGAAAGTGTTGGGGTGGACATCCAAAGACTTGCTCAGAAAGGGACTCTGCACAATGCCTAGGGGAGGTATCCAAAGCAGTAGTGAAACCTCTAGGATTGGACTCTCCTGGGTTCACAAGTGGGGCTGGCTCCCTACAATCAGTCCTGATCGCAGCAGCCCTACAATCACAGTGATAAATGCCTGGAAGACATAAACATTAAGAGCCAGGCACACCATTGGGTGGGATCAAAACAATGTGGATTTCAGTTTCCATAGCAACAAGAGGTCCTGCCTCAAGCTTCCCAGGCCATTGCTGGATGTTTTACCAGAGAAACTATACCTGAGCTCCAAAGAAGACCAGAACTGGGAGAGAGTTTCTCACCATCTTTTGGCCCCACAAACGCCTCCCCTCAAACAATGCAAGAAAGATAACTGTCTTCCCTTTCTTTTCTTGAGATAAGATAACCAAAAACATCTACTGAAGACCTTGTAGTCAGGGTGATCATTCTAAGAACTAGGCTCTGACTCTGCTGCTTAAAGGCAGTCCTCCCTTACCTGATGGAGTCCTCAGCTACAAGTCCTCAGAGCATCTCCTTTGAACATAGACTGACTAGTCAGAATGAGGTGCACCTATCCTTCCTTACAACCCAGCTCCCCAACCTTTCTCCCTCACTTGCACAAAAGTTTGATGTGATTTCTGAGGATAGACACCTATGGAAAGCATATTCCAGTTCACAGAGAAACTCAGTTCTCCTTTGATCATAGAGGAATACTAAAAATTTCTTCACTGATCTGTCTCTATTCTAATTTCTCTCAAACTTATACCAAAGCAGCCCAATTTTTCAAATCTGACTAGACCACACTCCAGAATAAAACTCTTCACAAGTTTACTCAAAACTGGTAAGCAACTATTCACAGAAATTTTGTGTGTAAAATCCAAAAACTGGAAGCAATCCGTATGTCCCACTAAGTTGAATAGCTATATTCTGGTACTTACATATGAGGACTACTATTCAGCAATAAAAAGGAGCATAATAATACACACAACTAGATGGGCAAAGTTCCTGGAAATTATGCTTATCAATGAGAGCCAATTTGGATGGGGGGAGAATAAGAGCCAATTCATACTCTATGATTCCATTTGTGTAACATTTTTGAAAGCATAAAATATTTGTAGTGTAGGACAGAGAATTTTTTTTATAGTCACACATTTTTCTTTTTAATTTGCATATATTTATATTTATATTACATTACTCCATTATTGTGTACCCCAGGGCTTTCCCACTTCACTAACACTTGTTAATCATCCTGATCTTTTGTGCTCTTCACCTCCCCCTCCTCCTCTCTCACTCCATTGTTCAGTCCCATTGGTTGTTTTCATTCTTTCTTATTCATTTGTTTGTTTTTCCCTATATCCATCATATAAGTGAGACCATCTTGTACTTCTCTTTTTCTTTTTGACTTATTTCTGCTAATGAGTCTTTCTAGTTCCATCCTTATTGCTGCAAATGACATGTGTTTGTCCTCCTTGATAGATGTGTAGTATTCCATCGTGTATATGTACCACATTTTTTTTAGCCAATCATCTGTTTTGGGGCATTTGGTTTCTTTCCAGATCTTGGCAATTGTAAACAGAGCTGCAATGAACATGTGCATACAGGTTTCCTTTTGAATTAATGTTTTCATGTCCTCTGGGTAGATTCCTAGTAGTGGGATTGATGGGTCAAATGGTAAGTCCACTTTCATTTGTTTGAGGGTCCTCCACAAACTAGTGGCTGAACTAGTTTGCACTCCCACCAGCAGTGTAAGAGAGTTCCTTTTTCTCCACATCCTGCCAACATTTGTTGTTGTCTGTTTTATTTATATGGGCCATTCTTAGTGGTGGAAGATGGTATCTCAGTATGGTTTTAATTTGCATTTCCCTGATTATTAATGATGTGGAGCATTTTTTCATATGCCTATTAGCCATTTGTATCTCCTCTTTGGTGAAGTGCCTTTTTAGTTCTTCTCCCCACTTTTTGAGTGGGTTTTTTGCTTTGTTTTTGTTGAGCTGTAGGAGCTCTTTGTGGATCTTTGTTATCAGACCTTTGTCACTTGTCTGGAGGGCAAAAATTTTCTCCCAGTCAGTTGGATTTCTTTTTGTTTTGTTTATTGTCTCTTTTGCTGAACAGAAACTTTTTAGTTTGATATAGTCCCAGCTGTTTATGTTTTCCTTCCCTTTTTTGCCAGCCATAGTTGTTTAGGACAGAGAATGTTGAGGACAGGGAAGAGGGTGCTCCCTCCAGAAGTATATGGTTTTAAAAGGGCAACATGAAAGATCCATAGCATGTTAGAACAGAACAGAACATATAATATATACATTCACACACACACATGAAAGTAAAACTGGAGAAAAAAAAAGTAAAACTGGAGAAATCTGAACAAGATCAATGGATTGTATTATACTACAACTTTTCAATTTTTCAAAACATTTCCAAAACACAGGGAATATGTATGAGATATCCCCGTGTTCTCTTGTATTATTTCTTTAACGTATGTAAATATGCAATTTCTCAATAAAAATTTTAATTTAAAAAATCCTCTGTGGTCTCCCAACCTCTTATAACTTTTTTCAGTGAAGATTTTTTAAAAAGTTCCTTAATAGTGGTACCTCAGTACCCACTGACTAAGAAGTGATTGAAGAAACAATATGAATTTGTGAGACAGGATTTGATTCAGGGCATAATCCCTAAGTTGGGAACCACTGGCCTAGATAATGAAAATAATACAGCAAAGCACACAAGGCTCTTCAAGAGCTGATCCCTCTAGCTTTATCCTATACCACGCAGTCACATATACACCTTACACTCATTCCACACTACTTTCAGCTCCATAAATATGCAAGGCTCACTTTGTGGTTTTGTACATGATGTTCCCTCAGCTTGCGATACCCTTGTCCCATTCTACACCTGACTAATTCCTGCTCAAGTTTCAAGATTCTACTCAGGCTTTTTCTAATTCCTGCAGTCTTTTCTACTCTGACCCAGAGGGTTAGATAAGAAGCCCCCTCTTCTGGGTGTTCAGGGTCACTGCATTTCTTACTTTGTCACAATTTAGGTCAATTACCTAGCCTCCTTATGCCTCCATTTCATTATCTATAAACTAAGGAGAAAATAGTACCTACCTCAGAGTTGTGAGGAGATGAGTTAATACATATAAAGTACTTTAAATAGAGCATGATACACAGTAAGCATTCAATTACCACCAAGTTGTTTTTGATGCAGTTGTCTAACTACTACTCTGAAAGATCCAAGCATGAACTGGAATTTGTAGCTATATATAGCCTGGCATATGGTAGATACTTGATAAATATCTGGGAAAAGAACTAAGGGATATAAGTTGGGGTTGGGGTAAACTCTAAAATACTGATAGAACTACCAATCTAGAAGGCTGGGAATTACTTCTAAAGCAAGAGTTAAGAGCAAGTAGGAGCCAGGAATAAGATAGCCATCTCTGAAAGATAAGCACAAACAGACATTAGAGACAACTAAGAACGTAGATGAATAAACACAAGTAAGAACTGCCAAATTATACATGTTTTCTAAACTGGCTGAAGTCAAACTCAATGCATAATAATACTAATTATGTAGGACTCCCTTGATTTGTCATGAAAATTCATTAATATTGACCCCCAAAAAGTTGTTTACCCTTCTTAAGGTACTATTTCTTTATATGAAATGTGTAACATCATGATACAGTTTTCTGGTATTTAAAATCATGTAAGCAAACTAATGCATTGATTGAAGTACAGCTAGTTTTACTTAACTGTTATTATTTTACCCTTGCCTTAAATTTTTCTTCTCTTAAAATTTTTAAAAAAGGATCAATTCCTTGGATAAAGCTGTCTAATTGAATAGAGAAGGTGTAGGTATATATGAAACCAACCAGTACAAACCATCAGAAGTTGGCAAAGGGTAGATAGGTTCCTAGAATTATTCTCCCTCCAGCTCCACATCTTTAAGACTTGCTAGCCTTCAAGCCCCAGGGAAAGTTCTATTTTCACAGGAAACATTCTTTAACCACTCCAGGCTCTATGGCTCTCCCCTCTAAAATAAGAGAACTGACCCCAGTCCAGTCCAATGACCACTGTATCTCATTTCTGCTAATGATAATTGAATTATGCCCCCAGTTGGCTGCTCTGAAGTAGGGATTTGAAAGTCTCCTATTAGATCCACAAGATCATAATTAAGAACACTGTAACCATCAAAGGAAGAAAGGGAAAGTGAACTTGTCAGGAACTATTTGAGACTACTACATATGTATTTTTACAACTTGTAAAGTCATACTTTATAATTCTCAGTACAAGATGAGAAAACTGAGGCCCAGATAAACTAAGTGATTCACTTAAGTCACATAAATGATGAAAGTAGGTCTGGAATTGGGATCCTGTCTCCAGAGTTTTAATAAAAATAAATACATACTGATGTTTACCTGGTTACCAACTATACAATTCATTAAGCAATTTTGTCACACAAGCTCCCCACCTCAGTTCCTCTCTGCTGCCAATCTAAGTCTGAGATCGTTACTTGACTTCCTTTCTTCCTCTTATTTTGTCTTATACAGGAAATACAAAGGCAGCTTTCCTCCTCGGGTAGAATATGTGGAAGAAACAGGCAAAGAGAAGGTCCTCGGGGGGAACAAAATGAAGACAAATATTCATATCTTATACTCTCAGAGCCAGAGAGACTTAATAGTTTTACAGATGAGGACACTCAACCTTGAGAGGGGCGGCTGCTTGCCTAAGGTCACACAGTTGAATGGAGCTCCCAGTGCCCAAGCTAGTCTCATTTCAGTCCACACTACACCAGTCTATGGAGAGAGAACTGGAGACCTGTCAGGCCTGTCACTAAGTGAAAAACTCAAACGTTGTAAACACAGGAAATGGGCTGGGATAAGGTTCAGAGGGAGCAGCAACCTTTGCCAAGTTAGAAGTGTTCAAGGGTTTCCTGTCCACAGCTGTTAACTGTCACAGAAATGCTCCAGGACGCAATACAAGGTGGAAGGGGGTGGGGAGGAAGAAAAAAATATTTACAACTAGAAGTGACTATAAATTATTCAGGTCAACCTACTTCATTTACAGATGAGGAAGCCAAGACCTTCCCTCCAAAACAAAAAGTAACAATTTGTCCACACTCATATTTCAAAATTTAGGAACCTTTTGAAGTCACTTACTTGGTTCATGTCTTTCATCTGAATAGGAGAGGCCCAAGCCCAGACAGGAGAGAACCTTGCCTAATGTCACATCATTCAGCTAGATGGTGGCAAATCCAGTACTTGGAACCCAGGTCTTCTCCACAGGCCAGTGTGCCACCCATGGGTTAGAGTGGGCCAGATGAAGTGATTTACCTGAGATGATATGGTTGACATTCGGGTCTTCAGAAAAGCACAAGAGGCCAGGAAACTGAAAATAACCAGAATATGCTAACAGCTAATGAAGGATGACAGGGATCAAACAGCATAAGCTTAAAAGAATAAAACCAAAGATCTCTGGCTGCTTAAGTCACTTGGAAAGCTAAGAGGCAGAAAAATATTCTGGCTATTCTAGGAACCTAGAATCCAAGGAAGAACAAGCAGGATAGGCAGACAGAAAAGGCTAGAAATGCAAAAGGAAATCCCAGGTGCTCTATCCTAAGACTAAACATCCAAAAAACAGCCTAAGAAGCAACTCTGGGTTTAGCAAATACGGGGTCCCTTTTGCCACTCAGCTGGCAGATAAAGGGGAACTACATTTACATAATGCCTGACATTTTACATGTATTTAATTTTCACATAAGTTCTGCAAGGTAAGGATTACAATTTCCACTTAACAATATGGAAACTAGGGCTGGTCACAGTCATAAAGTTAGTACTGTATATGGCAGATCCAGTTATCTAACCTATATTCTCATTCAAGAAATTCTTAGCAAGTGCCTGCTATTCCAATCCTGGGTGAAGGAGCTGGGATACAATGAAGACATAGACATGGTCCCATGTCCCTCTAGTGGTTTCACTCAGGGAAAATATAGTTAAGTAAGATAACTACTAAAATACATATACTTTCAAATTTATACTATATGTCAACCACTATTCCAAGTCTTCCACATTTACTACTGCATTTAATTCTCACAGTTACTCAATAAGTCGGTTACTATTATTCTGCACACTTTATAGATAGGAAACCAAGACATAGAGAGGATCAGTAACTTGCTCAAGAGCACACTGCCAATTAGCTATAAAAATCAGAATCCAAACCCAGGCAGCTTGACTCTATAGCCTGTATTCTTTATAGCTACCTCTCAACAGATGATGGTGAAACAGCCTGGTGAATGCCCTGAGAAGAAAGTCAGAGACACTGGAGGACCTGGCTGGGATAATTGGTCTTACATGGTAACCCTCACTATATAGTGAAGAGGGACTACCCAGAGGATGGAAAGGACAGAAAGGTCGGAGAAACTTGGGCCCCCTCTCCCCCAAGGACTGGGCTCTAGCAGTTTATTCCTCCAGTAACAGGAAGACCCTGACAAGAAAAGATAGTGGAATGGTGACCAGAGTCACTAAACTCTTCTGTCCTCTGATGGGGGCACCACCACTGCTCTTCCACAGAACTTTCGCATCTAGTATCTCAACGAGTCTTACTGCAGCTAAGGGAGTCAGGCAGGGCAGAGAATCCTGGTCTGATTCAACAGATGAAAAAAATGAGACCAAAAAGTGGCAGTGCTGGTGGCACAGTGATTTAGTGGCAGAGAAAGAAAAATCTCTTGACTTCTCTTCTTTCCACTAGACTAATCTGACATTAGATCACAAAAAGGAAAATCCAAAATATGAGCAAGAGTTAAAAACTCTAGATTTCTCTGACTCTTCTCTTTTTATCTTAGTGTCATTCCCATCCCTTTTCTCCCCTTCACCTCCCACCACACATACATACACATGTACACACACACATAGACCACACCACACACACCCCCCCACAGAGTTCTTAAATTTTGCTTACAAATACCCACCCTTCCTCCCTAGATATCTCAAGGTCAGTGAACCAGTTAGAGGGTTAACCAACCACAAAGCCTTGGCTGCCATTAGACACCATGTCCTAAGGGAAACATTCCCTTCCACCAGCTTGTCCTTAGCACACAGCTCTTTAAATGGCAATAAAAGAGAGGAATACTGAAAGAGAGGGAAAGGAAAGACTGGGGGGTGCACTACTAGAAGAGATCATTTCATATGATCTTAAGTCTTCACAGAAGTCTGAGATTCACTCATCAAATTAGTTCAAATGGATTCTTTAGCTCCCACCAGAGGGAAAAGTATTGAAAACCCACCATTCACATATTCATTCTTCAATTACTGATGTTCACTTTGTATATAATTCGCTACTACTAAATCCAAGTCATACAATTTTTAAAATAAGACTTCAAAAAGCTGCAGACCGGGCATTGTGGCGCATGCCTGTAAACGGCAGCCTAGGAAACTGCGGCTGGGGCCAGGGATCACAGTTCAAGTCCTGCCAGGGGACCATAGCGAGACCGAGTCCCCAAAAAATAGCTGGGTGTGGTGGTGCGTGCCTGTAATCCTAGCTACCTGGGAAGCTGCAGCTGGGGATTGCTTGAGTCTGTGGTACCCTGGGCAACGTGAGCCTGCAGTTCCACAGGCAAAAATAGTAAGACCAAGTTTCAAAAAAAAATAATAATAATAACTTCAAAAAGCTTACCTTTTAGTTTACATTTCAGTGTTATAAAGCTTTTTACTTTGGGCGTTTGGTTTTTTTTTTTTTTTTTTTTTAAA
>PVHY01014911.1:0-37218 GCA_004024945.1 Uropsilus gracilis | reverse complement strand
GGGAGGGTTGGGGGGGTACTTCCCAGCAGGAGACTGGCCCTGGGCCAACGTGACCCCCAGGGACCACCCACCTGGGGCCAGGACGCCAAATATCCTAGCCTGCAACAACTCCACCAAAACCAAATTCCCAAAAGCAAGAGGATTTGCCATAAAAGACCTCAATTGCCTCAAGGACCCACTGGCCTTTTCCTTTAAGTGACTTCCCTGGGGCATTTATTCTCAACTTTATTCTCAGCTGTTCCTCCCCAGTGACAGCAGTTCTTGTCCCTGATTGGCTGAGCATCTGTTTCTGCCAAGCTCCATGTTTCAAGAAACGCAGTTGACCCTTTTCCTTATTTTGGGGAAGCATGTTTTCCTCCCACCCCCACTCCGTTTCTGGTCCCTGTTCATGACAAGGTTTGCAGAACTGGCCACTTTCAGGCAACTGATCACCCAGGCTGCCAACCTCCTGGAAGGGGTGATCTAGGGTGACTGCTGCTGCCAACTGGTTTTTAGTGGCCAGTGATAAGTTGATTCTACTTGAGCTGCTTCCTGGCTGAGAGTTTCTGGGCAGACGGAAGGGACATAGCTCCCAGCTTCCCTTGCCTACCATGTCCCTTGCTCCCCTCACTGGTGCTGGCCATGATGCTGGCCAGGAGAGGGTGCTTCCTGATCTTCAATCTACTATCCTGTCTCCTTATCATGATCTGCCTGAGCCTGGGAAGTGGCAAGACACTCCTGGCTCCTGACTCCAGGGACCTGGAGAGGTCTAAGTGTTTCTTGGAAGTGCTGGAGGCCACATTATCACCTCACCCCCTCCTACCCCTGCAGCCCCAAGACCAGGAGGAGTCAACCTCGCTCTCCCCTCCAAGATACCACCCCTACCACCACCACCACGTGTGTGCGCTTCCCAGTCCTCACCTGTGCATTTCAGCAAGGCCAGGAGCAGCTGGTTCTTTCCATCTGGAGGGAGAGGGGAGGAAAAAGGAGGGTGGTTGAGGGCAGAGCTGGGCCCCTCACAGGCCACCGCTCCAACCGTTAGTGAGGATGTGCACTTGGGCCTACGGAGCTGTGAATGCTGTGAATCCAGGGACGGACCTCCAACTGTTGGCTGCATCTGTCTACATGCACCCTTCAACAGACTGAAAGCAGCCCCTTGGCTGATACTTTGCCCACACCACAGGCACACACGGACACAGGCACACACACACACGGTGCACACTCAGACTCGCCTGCACACACATGTTCTCAGGACCCCATGCAGCATGGAGAAAGTTCAGACCTTGGGGGCCAGGGCTGAGCTCCTGGGTACTTCCCTCCAAGAAGAAGCTCTTGGCTCCCAAACGGGATTCAAAGAAAAATCTGAAAGGCTGTTGGACTTGGCCATTAGAGACAGCCACAGGTTGCCAGCAGCAGGATACGTTATGAGAAGTGCGTCACTGGGCGACTTTGTGGAACAAATGTCCCCGGGTATAACTGCAGAGATGTGATGGCCTAGTCTCCTGCACACCCTGGCTGATGCCACAGCCTGCTGGGAAGTAGCCATTGACAGAAACACTGAGAAGCCTCTCATGATGGCTCTCTGTCCTGGAGTAGCATCAAGACTCGGGGCTGGGTGCAGGGGCAAGAGTCACCATGGCAGCCCACCCTTCCTGTGCACCCACTGGGTGCCAAGGACTTAGTGCTATGTAGGAAGTGCTATATTTGCATTGACTCATTATCATCCCAAAGCCATGTGAGGGTGGGAGCACCATGAGCCCATTTTACAGATGAAGAAACTGAGGCACAGGAAGTTGCCGAGATGAGACGGGCAATAAGTGATGGGGGAGAGGTCCGGGCACTGGCCTCCATCTCCAGTTACCATGCTCCTCAGCAGTTACAGTAGAGAGCAGGGAGTTCAGGGTCACACAGGCTTTAACCTCAGCGGTCAAAGATCCCATTCCAGGGGAGAGGGGGGACAGGGGTAGGGTGTCATCCGGGGCCTTGCACCTGTTCTACCCCTGTCCAATGTCCTGGCCTCAGGTCCTTCTCACCAGGAGTCCCAGATTCAAAGCGGCCAGGCAAGGAGGTGAAACACAGGGAGCAGACACCAGAGTGCAGGAGAGGATGGGAAGGTGCCCTCTGCTGGTCATCTCCAGGCCTGCAGCTTCCAGGCCTTCAGAGTGCTCAAAAGCAGTCAGAAATCTCAATTTTTATGTGAGATTTTATTCTGAAGCGCTGGCAGAAAATGCACATTTTTTAGTGTTGCAACATCAGAATATCTCTGTGCACCCAATGGGTGCGGGGGGGGGTGCTGGGGAGGGTGGAGAGGGAATAGTTTGACAATAAACCAAAAAAAATTGAACAATTTCACAATCTCAGAAACCGAGATGCACATTCAGTCTTCTCAGCCTTCTCCCTCTGCCAGGAAGCCCCATGCACTCCAGCAGCAGTTCCCTGATGGGGTATGGACAGTCTAGAGCCCTGCCCAGAACAGGACATGCACAAAGTAAGAGGCATCTATCTGCTCCTCTCACCCTCGCCTGGCACAGAGAGACATGGGCCAGACCCGGTCCTGACCCGCCACATTAACACCCCGAGGCCACAAGCTCACACCACAGGGGAAGGCCTTTCTTCCTAACTGACCTTCCACGTATCTCTGAATGTTGTCCACCAGGGTCTTGATGGAGTTGGGGAGGTTCCAGGGGTCCTCCTGGATGCTGATCTGGATTAAGTTCCGGCCACGTATTGTACACTCTTCTTTCTGTTTGAACTCTGGGGCAGGAAAGTGACATGAGGACAGGGGAGGGGTAGGGGTGGCTCTGGAGAATGGTGGGACTGAGTCCTGGGTCCTAGCACCGGATTCCAAAGCTCATGATGCTAGAGCAGGGCTCCTGGTGGGACTCTTGGGTTCTGTCTGGTACATGGAAATGTGTTGCTGACTCATGGTGCCACAATCTGGGCAGACATCACTAATCTCAGCACTCCTTCCTGCTAATAGAGGATTCACTCCTCACAGCTACAACCAGTCCCGTGCAGACATCACAAGTCAATCACCACATTTTTTTCTCCAAAGCATGGATGTAGCCTAAGAAGTATTCTCAGGTACCAGCCTCCAAACAGCTATAATCAATCACATTTTAATGTAAATGACAAGCTAGTCTAGCCTTCCTTGCACACTGAGGTAGAAGTCCAAGCAGGGTAGTGACAGAGTTAGGACTTGAACCTAGACCCCTCAGGATCATTCAAGGCACACACAGACCCCTATTTCTTTGGTCTGTTCCTTGCTATAAGACTCCAGGTTTTTGTGGTTCTGGTTCCTCTGGGTTTCACGTTTATGTTTTCTGAGTCCATTCCTGGGAGATGAGAGCCTGGAGAGCTGGAGGGGCAGCTAGGCTAAGTGAGCTAGGTGACTCTTCGTCACTCTACCCACACTTAGAAGCAACTGCTATTTTCCTATTTCCTATACCCCGCTGAGAGCTCCTTGAGGTCAGGGGCAGTGTCAAATTTATCTCAGGGTCTCCAGTGCCCTGCATAAGCCTGGCACATGCTAGTTCTTAGAAATTATTTACTATATAGATGGATGGGTAGGTGAGTTGGTGGGTGGATGGATGGATGGATGGATGGATGGATGGATGGATGGATGGATGGATGGATGGATGGATGGATGGATGGATGGATGGATGGATGGGTTGGTAGATGGGTAAATGGGAGGAAAGATGAGCGGGAAGACATGAGAAATGCCAATTCTTTTTTCTCAAACTTTTCAACAAGAAAGTCTTGCTCTGCTCAGGTCAGCCCTTAATTCTTCCTGTAAGTAATGAATAAAAGGTCCACAGGAGGCAACAGTGAGTCCAGTGTGATGACTTTTTTGGTCATCGTTTCCACTGGATTTATCATAAGAGTCATATCAATTGAGGGCCTGTCTATCAGCTTTCTGTGTAATGAGCTTTATATGGACCTTTTAGAATTAAATTCTTAAAAGAGAGACATTTTCAAATGTCAAATTTCAACACTAACAACGTGGGCAGCAAATGAACATGGTGTAAAACCATCTAAGACACAGGCCGATTCTGTGAAATGGCTAAAATGATGAAGGGGAACGTGAGGGCTGGATTTTGGCAAATAGTCGCTGTGGCCCTCATTCTACAATGGGACGAGGGAGGCCGAGGGACCAAGCCAGGGGTCAGAGCAGAGCTGCTATGGGTATCCCAGGACACACAGCCTCGGTCATGAGGTCTTTGTTTGGCTTCCGCTAGATTTTAGAAGTGACACGTTTCTCGGCCCCGTCTGCTCTAAACCAGCTGCATTTGCTGGTGAACATTTGCTGTCTGGTGGTGACGCCTCACCACCAGACAGGATGGGGTCAAGCTGAGAGTTACCAGTGTCACCCGCCAACCAGCATGTGTCCACCATCCCAGGCTGGCCCTGGCTGGATGCTGACATCATACGTAACCCCCACCCCCGGGGACCTGTTTCTGCTCACCTTGCAGGTTGTGGTCCATGGGGAAATGCTTGGTCTCTTCGAAGGCCCTGCTCATGACTGGCCCCTTGAGGAGTGCATGGATGGAATCCACCTGCAGGGCAGGAAGCTCCAGGTTAGCTGAGCCCCGCCCGCCCTCCAGGTTGCAGGGAGCCATGACCCCCAGGCCTGCCTTGGTGCCTGGCTTGTCGGTCTTCTCAGAGAGGGAGGACCCCAAAGTAAGGCAGAAGGGAGCAAAGGGCCTACCTGGTTAAAGAGATGCTCCAGGCAGCCATGGAGCTTGTCCTGTTTGTCAGACGGAATCCGCATGTCACAGGGCAGCTCGTCTCCTGGCAGAAGGAAGAAGCCCAGCCATCACCACTCCTGCCTCAGCAGCAAGGTCAGGCAAGATGGGGTTCGTGCAGAGCGGCGTGGCCATACACTCTGCCTCACCCTGCAGCTCCCTAACCTCCCTCCCAAGAAGACAAGCAGCTATAGCACTCCCCTAGGGAATCTGGAGTCTAACTGACATCAGTGCTGGCTGTGTGTCACTGGGTAAGTCACTTAACCTCTCTGAGCCTGTTTCTTCATCTGCAGAATGGGCAGCCAGCCCACAAGTGTTACGCAACAGGAAGACACTGTTTTCACTTCCAGTCTGCAAATGAGACTGAGGAGCAGGAGCGGGATCTCGAGTCGCCTGATTCATCCCCCAGCCGGTTCAGTTCAGTCTGCTGCCATGTGTAAGCTCCTTCCTAAAGCCTCCCCAGGGACAGTTTTTGCGGCTGAGTATCTCACGTGATGAAATATTTATCTAACGTTCAGCGTGATCTCTGATTTTACTTGCACTTTTATTCTTCTGTTAAATCAAAGTATAATTAAAATTACACTTTTATGTGCAGCGTCTGCCTGGAAGGGCAGACAGGACAGCGGTGACAGTGGGAGCATGCCAAGGGGAGCCAGGGGGCGCGGGTGAAGGAAGGCTTGTCACCACCCATCCCCCATGCCTTAGAATCAAGAGCCCTAAGGAAGTGACCTAGCCACAAAGTCAAATTTGTAAAGGCTGAAGTCAACAAAGCTAAAATAAGAACCAAAACAAATTCTAGGCTGCCCGTAAAAGCGACAGGTCCAGTCTCATCTCATTTATGAAATGACGCTGATGTGTGTCTGTCCGTCCAGCCACCATGCATCCTACTGCAGGCGCATGAGTCACCGCTGATGTAAGCCTCGGCCCCATCATGTCTGGAGGCGAGAAGGACATCTGGATTGTTGATTTTTCCTGAGTTCGACTTGTCATTGTCACAGACACCATCGAGTCACCTTGCTCTAGTGACATCAGAGCGCTCGTCACCATCTATACCTGCATCGTGGGCGTTTTCTGTCTGTTCTGTGCCCTTGACATCCATGGAGAACAGAAGCTCCAGGAGCCAGAATCTAGGTCTGGCCAATACCTGGCCGGGCGCCCTGCACATAGGAACCGATGGGGATGTATTTGCTGTCAGGGTGCAAGGGTGCACTCCAGGCCACAAAGTCAGAGGACAAGGTGTTCACAGTAAGGGGAAAGGTAAGTCCACCTGGGAGACTCTCCTGAAGGACACGCACTCACCAGACCCCATCTCATCACTGCCCAAGTAGGAGCTGTTGCTTCGCACGCTGGTATAGGAGAGCACTGAGTCCCGGTTGCTGTTACACTCACTGCAAAGGGACAGAGGACAGGGCGGGTCACCTCCAGCTCACACACTTGGTCCCAGCACCCAGAATCCACATTCTGGGCACAGACCCAACTCTAGGCACTTCCTGGAAAAGTTCTGGGAACATTTCCAGACCCAGAAATGCAGAAATAGGACAGTGGACCGTTTTCATCAAAGGGTCATGCCTGTTGCACAACCTTGTCCCTGGACATACCTGCCCACCCCCACCCCCCCACCCCATGGCTCTGCTGTGCCCGGCCTGGCTGGGAACTCCAGGGGGCAGGACGACCCTTGGCTGACAGGTCCCAGGGGGACAGGGAGTCGGAAACCACAATCCCACAATTCTTTGCTTTGCCTTTTTAACAATTAAAGGAAAAATCTAAGGACTCAAATGTATAGGAATGGGAAAGCCAGAGACTGGGAGAACCCTGGACTCAGGGTCGCAAGGCTCCAAGAACACACAAAGCCCAGCCGGTCGGAGCACCCCAAGACAAAGGCCCCGAAAAAGTCGGAAACGGTGGCCCATGGTGCCTGTGACTCACCGGGGACAAACACACACACACACACACACACACACACACACGACTGGGGCTGGGCTCCTTTTTTTTTTTTTGCCCCAGGCAGGTCTCAAACCCGTGGACTCAAGCGATTCCTAGTTTCAGCCTCCCTTCTTAGGCTGGGATTAAAGGTGCACACAACTGTGCCTGGCTCGGGATCTTTCTTATCAGATTTACTCAGTCCTGGATTCTACCCAGAGAACTGAGGAGCCCCTCTGAGATGCCTGCATGGTAACCAGCACCGTCAAGTGCCACACAGCCTCTCCCTGGAGGTCACTGCACTTGGCTTCGCTTTCCTTGTGGTGAGGAACTCCATTCATCTTCCGTGTGACTGATAGCAGGACACTGAGTTTTTCGCCTAACTAACCTGCTCGTCAGAGTTTTTTGCCTAACTAACCGGCTCCTTAGAATGCTGCTGATCTCGCTCTAATTGCAAGCAGAAAGGCAATTCAGATCCTCTGAAAGGACCGGGAAACTCGGCCTTCCTCTTAAGGTGTGTGTTGCAGAAATGCTGAATTTTAAAATACATCCAACTTGACGTTTCCTTGGGCCCCCTTCAGTTAATGTGCACAGCGTGGAAAGGGAGCAAACAGATATGGGGGAAGGGGTGTCCTTGAGGGGCATGGGCCCAAGTCATAGCTCTCGGACAGCAAAGCTGGCAGAGGCTGGGGTGTGCTCTGGAGGGCTCAGAGACACCCCCCCACCACCACCACCCCTTGAAGCATAAGGTTTAGCAACAGGACCCCATTCCACCACCTACTGGGAAACATCTCCTGACCCTGACTTCCCTGTGGGCAGCAACCCCATGGCCCCCCAAGTCCCCCATCATGCCCACCTGTAGGAGTCGCGGTAGCTCATGGTGTCATGGCCCGAGTCCTCCTGATCCTCCTCGGACACCTTGAAGCACACCTTCTTGATGCCCCCGTGGTCAGTCCTGTCCATCTCACCCTCCTCGCTGACCAATGGGGGGGATGAGGCCTCCTCCGCTGAAGGCGGGTCGCAAGACCCCCCCAAGGTGGGCTCCGTGATGGTGGACAGTAGCCTGTAAGAGCAGAAAGTTGGACCTGAACCTGCAAGATGGTGACGTCACTGGTCTCACGGACATTCAGGGAGAGGCCTTGACCTCGGGCAGGTGGACGTGTGCTCTGCCACGAGTGCTCTGTGCTCCTTCCCTGACAATCCCTCCAGCACCAGGCAGAGGTACATACACTGTCCCTCCAGTAGGGGGCGGGAGAGAGGAAGGTTCTGGATTACTCAGCTAAGTAACACAGGCTCTGGGACACAGAACAGGACTGGGAGACTGTTAAGGTCCAGAGAGCAAGTGTTTTTAGTTTCACAGTCTCCCTAATAACAGTTCAGTTCTACTGCTGTAGCCTGAAAGCACCACAGGTAACGTGGGAACAAACGGGCACGATCATGCCGCAATAAAGCTAAAGATTAAAATAATAATAATTAAAAAAAAAAAAAACAAAAACCAGGCACTGGGGCTGGCTTCCGCCCTGGGCCACAGTTTGTCGATCACTGATCCAGCAATTACCGATCAAGAGCACAGGTTTTGCAGACAGATCAACCCCAGATTCAAATTCTGCAGGTGCAATTTAACTACAGCTAATTAATTACTGACTCTCTGAGACTCAGTTTCCTCATCTGTAAAACGGAGTGAGTTCAGTGTCCACGTCCTCAATGGCTATCACAAGTCAGGGGACAAAACATGTACAGTACACAGAAGAGCGTGCAGTGCCTGGCCAATGACCAGTAAACCCTTGCTGACAGAATCCACCACGTCTCGTGTGACGAGGAGTCTTCCTTTCACAGAGGAACCAAAGCTCAGAGAGGTTAAGTGATGGGTTCAAGGTCACAGAACAATAAATAACAGAGCCAAGACAACCCCAAGCATCTGGCTCCACATCTGGCTGCATTGTTAGCTCTGCACACGGACAAATCCCGTCATGCACAGCCGAGGAACAGTCCAGTGAGCCTCAGGCATGGGGCAGATAGCTCCAAAGGTAGCAGCTCAGGATACACCTGCTTCCTCCCTCTTTCCATCCCCTTTTCCTTTTCTGGAGCATTTAGAACAAATCTCAGACATCGTGTCATTTCCCTACATGTGTCTCCAGCTCATCAGGACTTTCTTTTAAATCAGCGGCTGCTCCCCATCAGGTGAAAGCCAGGCTGCCACGTCCACAGACATTTCCAGTTGTCACGGCCGGAAGAGGGAGTGTCTGCTGCCGGCATCTGGTAGGCGAGGCCGGAGATGCAGGAAACACATGCCTAGGACGGCCTCCCCACGGACAACTACCCAGACCCACATGTCCATGGTCCCGAGACCAAGAAGCCCTGCTTTAACTGTAGCCCCACTGCCCTTGTCAGACCAAGAATGACTAATTCCTATGTTTTTCCCTGGGAATGAGAACTCCTTAATGCCATCGAGGACCCAGTCTGCGCGCGAATGTCCCTGCCTGACTCAAAAGCGTCTTCTCACAGCCAGCGCGTCAGAAAGAGAACCCTGACCAGGTCCAGACGCCGCAGCAGCTGGACAGTCTCTCCCGCCTCCTTGTTTACGGCCCTTTATTGCATTACTTTCCACTGCCGTGATGCTGGTTTACTGTCTCTGGCTTAGCAGTCTCGGGCCACACCTCTTCAGACACACATCACTGCACCACGCCCGCCACCAAGGCACCCACAGTTCACCACCATCCATGGGTACCCCCTACCTCCCACCCACCCTCCCCCTCATGGAGCCTCAATTCTCAAGTCTCCTGGATGGCTCCCCATCACCCACGCCTTTCTCCCTACACCTACCCCCCCTTTTCATGTAGAGTCCCCCACCCTCTGGGTCTGGTCAGCACATTCCCTGGGTACCACTGGCCATCCTTGGTCTTCTAGACCCTAGAGGGGCAACCTCTGAGGCTTGGCTCTCAGGAGGACTCTCAGGTGGCGTCTGTGTGGGTCCTGCCGCACCACCCCCATAAGGCATCATCGTCAGCCTGCTCTCCTTCCAAGAGGTCAAGGAGCCCCACCCCTACTGATGGCCACTGGCCCTGCCACCATTGTCAGTCCACTTGACCATGCTTCTCAACCAGGGCAGATGCCACACCCAAGGGCAGTTTCAATCATTGTTGGTCATGAGGACCTCAGTTAGGGCCCAGGGCACCACTCCACAGCCTCCGGGGTACAGACACACCTCAGAGACAGCGTGGTTTCTAGGCTAGGCGGTGGCCATCACGCGAGTCACGTGCATTTTCTGGGTTTCCAACTCATGTGCACGTTGTGTTTACACCACACTGCATGCACCCCATGGTGTGGTCAGCAGCCTGATGTCTAAAGAAAGGTGTGCATCTTAATCTAAACATGCTGGTCTGTTGCTCCCAGGAGTGCAAGTCCACAACCAGGAAAAAAGGACATTGTTCTAGGAGAAAAGACCAGTGGATCAAACATGCACCAACGACTTGCAGCATGAGTTGGAGTGACTGGAGGGGGGAAGGGGGAAATGGGGGGTAAGGTAGGGGGACAGGGGCGTAATCAGGAGGGGAAGGTTATACGAAAGGGCAATGACAATATTGTATGCCCAACATGTATGAAACGTGGCCAATATTGTATGAAAATTTGCAAAATAAAAATGAAAAAGTAATAATAATAGT
The DNA here is from genome assembly GCA_004024945.1 of Uropsilus gracilis. Lineage (NCBI taxonomy): Eukaryota > Metazoa > Chordata > Mammalia > Eulipotyphla > Talpidae > Uropsilus > Uropsilus gracilis. Next base: position 26,912 of record PVHY01014911.1, on the reverse strand, counting down.
AAATACGCTGCACAGTTAAGAAATATGGTAGAGACATAAAATAAACACATCCAGTGGTGAAACTGGCTCAGAGAGGCTGGCTCGATATGAGGGCCATAGAAATGCATGGGAAAGCAGTGCACAGTGGAGCAAGTTGCGCCTGCGGCAGACCACACCCACAAAGAATGTCCCTACTCAGTGTCCAGAGCCTCACTGCATCATGGGGGGCTGGTTCAGAGATTTCTATCCATTATATTCCAGGCAGCCTTATTTATAACAGAATAAAACACTAGTTACTTAAATGATGAATAAGAGGGGAGGGAGCAAGTTGCACTTTTTACAATAAGCTATGAAATATATTTCCTTGTAGATATTAAAACTGGTATTGAAAAGAGTATTGATTGTATATATATTTTTAAATATACAGAAAAAGCCCAACATAAAATAAAATTATTCTAAAATAGAATATTAAAAAAAAAAATGTCAAGAGCTGCGCTGAGCAAGTTTGACACCTACAAGCTCGCCCGCATGCCCCAGGCTCGCCCGCCTGCCCCAGGCTGGGGCTCACCTGTTGATCTGAGTGACATACTGCTTCATCTCCTTCAAGGCCACGTCCAGCTTGGTGAAGAGCTGCAGGTAGGCGTCCTGGATCTCACGGTCCTCCTGCTTGAGCAGGAAGCTGAGGCCCCGCTCCTCCTGACCCAGGGTGCCACCGGCTATCCCAAAGCTACCGTCGTTGGAACCCTGGCATAGGGTGTCACAATCCACGGCAGGCAGGCACTTCCATGAAGGGGCAGCCATGGTGGTGATGCAGTGCTGGGTGTAGGACATGGGGTTCAGGTGGCCTACAGTAGAGGGAGAGAGACCTCCCTCGGAAACAGGTCCCAGACGCCCTCCCTGGCATCAAGATATACAAACCCAATTCAAGGATCTCAGTGAATGGGAATGGTGTTCTTTTAGATACTCTTTTAATTCACTGGATTCCTTCAAGAAGAAAGATTCGATTTGGTACTTTAAACTAATGTGATCTTTTCCTGCCTGGAATGCAGGTGTGATGGTTGGTACTGCAGCAGTCATCCTATACCAGGAGGCATCCTTCAAGATGGAAGCTACCTCAGGAAAGTATGATACAGAAAAAAGTCTAGGTCCCTGATGACTGTGCAGTCGCCATCCTAGCCCTGGACTGCTGACTTCCAGGCACGTTTCTGTTTTAGTATCTGAAGTGTAAGATCCAAACATAATTTCTAAGGGACACTCAGGTACCTTGCTCTGGGTCAAGGCCGATGAGGGAGGGTTTGCGACCGAAGCGGATGCTGAATGATCTGCCAATCGAGGGAGTGGTTTTAGGGTAGGACACTTCCATGAGGTTGATGTGGCAATTGGTGGGGCAGAAGTCCAGGCCACACAGGGGATGGGGCTCCAGTGACGCTTGTTTGAAGGGTGGGCTGACCCTGCTCTTCAGCTGGGCTGCAAACTGAGAAGGGGGTGGGGGGATACAGGATCACAAATTAGGGGTCTGGGAATACTGACTCACCCCCATACCCATGTCAACCTGGCCTAAGTTAGACATGCCAGAATTGGATTAAATGCCACTAGCTCACATAGAAAGGCAGAGTCCCCTACCCCTATCTCATCAGATGCACATTTCAGAGAAGTCAGCCTTCAGCTACCTACCCACTTCCCTTTCTCCATTTTAGCAGCACCTGAGTTATCTTTGAGGAACCATCTGCCCCTGCCCCAGCCCACAAGGGTCAGGAAGGCTGTCTCTCTATCTCTGCAGTGACTGGCACAGGGCTAGACAAGGGGACCAAGTCAAGTCAGTGACAGCTGTCATCCAGGTCCTTTTCTGTTGGGGTCATGAAAAATAGAGCTAATGTGGATCATCATCATCATCATCATCATATATATATATAATGATATAAGGACATAAGGGCCTATCTGGGTGTGACATCATCACAAAGGGAAATAAAGTCAAAAGGAATAGAGAGGCCACATGCTTGCGATAATGTGGTAGCCATTTGAGCACCTGGATACAGTCATGCCTGAAGCTTACTTTTGGACTCTTTTGTAATCTAAACGAATCAAATTCTCCTGAGCACCTAAGCTAAATTGGGCTGGGTTTTGACAATTACAACTGCAAACAATGTCTCCAACAGGCACCTCCTGGTAGCAGGTAATCCTCCGGCTGATGCTCTCCAGCTTGTTGTCGCAGATATTGCGGAACTCATAGTGGGACATGGTCTTGATGTTGTCGCTCAGCGCCATGAGTCGCCCACAGTTCTGCACAAAGATGCTGTCGTCGGCAGCAAAGGCCTCAAGTATCTGCAAAAACATGAACAGCTCCTGAGTACTCACTGGGAGGTTCACCCACCAGGGCCCCTGTATCCCAATACCGCTCTGAGCGCAGGTCTGTTAGGGGCCCATATTGCAGATGGGCAAACTGAGGCTAAAGGAACAAGTCACCCTCCTATGTCCCATGGTTACTAAGTGGTGAGGCAGGGGCTAGAATTCAGAGTTCCTAACTCTAGGAAACCAGAAATCAGAATGCCCCACTCCTGTGGGCAGGGCGGGGTGGGCAGAGCAGGGCGGGCAGCATGCAGTGACACCTTGGCAGTAAGGCCGAAGCAGCCGCGTGGCTCCACAATCTTCTCTAGCACATGGCACTTGACACCGGCCGTGCTGACGTATTCGTACACCACACCATGCTCCAGGTGCACGTTGTCCACCGTCAGGCTGACTGTTGGGCTGTCTTCATGCAGGCTCAGCTGCGGACCCAGGGACAACAGGGGGGAGGCTGAAAGCCAAAAGGAAAGGTAAGCCTGAGGAGGAGGTACCACCCCGGAGTCCACCTGCCCCCTGATGCAGCGCCATGGACAGTCCATGTTGGCCTGGCGAGCAGAAAGAAGCCTGTAGGCATGCAGCTGTTTGCCTTCCTAGCCACTAACATGTACCTGTTGCCCTAGAAGAGGTTCTTTCCTAGGAATCAAGCCCTCCTTGTGCCCATCTTCAGTCCACATGACTCAGAAGGGGGGACTTGGTTATCAGCATACACAGCTCCCCCAGCCACATTTATTGGTTTAGGAACCAGCGCCGGCCCACGCCAAGTCAGTGAGCATCAAGTGTGGAGTTTATGTTGGCTCCACAGAGAAAAGGAGATGTACTCTTTTCAACTGGATGCCAAGGTGCCAGAATCTGGAAGGATGGAGACCCTTCCCCCCTGGGCAGAGGGACACAGGATTTGCTGTAAGGTCAGGGCTCAGTTCTGGCCCTGTGGAGTCTGTGATGTGTGTCAGGCTTCCAGGAGGTAGCAGGTGGCAAAGACAGGTCTGAAGTTCAGGGTCAAGGTCGGGCTGGAGAGACCAACATTCTGCCCATGGTGGGCAGAATGAAGGCCCCTGAAAGATGCCCCCCCACCCAATCCCACGCCCCAGGCCCTTGCAGGTATGTCTTATCACAGGGCAAGGGGGCAGTAATGGCATTAAGGTGATTATGCTGGGTTATTCAAGGGAGTCATTTCATTCCAGGGGCCTCAACGTGGGGGAGATGGAAGCCAAGGAGTTAGAATTGGAGAGCTGCAGTATGAGAACTTGGCCAGCCCAGCTGACCACAAGGAAGGGGCCAGGTGCCCAGGAATGCAGGCATCTTCTAGAAGCTGAAGGAGGAAAGTAAGTGGATTCTCCTCTAAAGCCCAGGACAAAATGCAGCCCCATGACACCCTGATGTTAGGTCAGTGCAAGCCACTTCTGGTTTCTGACCTCCAGAATGGAAAGCAAGAAAGCATTAGTTGCTATAAGTCACTGGTCTTGTGGCCCTTGGTTACAGTGGCCACCAGAAACTGATAGAGAGCTGATGGTGTCCAGATGAGCGGGATAGGAGCCCGGAGTGTGGACACAGAGGAGGACCCAGGCCCTGAGCTCCGGGCACACTGCCCTCTGCCCCCTTACCTGCATCGTGCTGGTCTTCCTCTGGGGTCCCCTCACCACTCAGGTCCTCACCAGGGGCTTCCTGGTTGGCTCGGGCCTCCTGGGCATCCTCATGGGTGTGGTAGACCCACTGGTACAGGCCCTATGAGGGCAGAAGGGTCAGGGGGCAGGGCCAAGGGGCAGAGGGTTCTCCTACTCTGAGGTTCATGCTTGTCAGCCTGTCGGTGACACCCCACTCACCCACCCACCCTGCTTTGAAGAAGCTTCAAGATTTTTCCCTGGAGCCTTTCTGAGGGCCCCGAAGTCACTTGCAGCCTCAACCTCTCCAGCCTATGGCACTGAAGCCAAGAGGAGGGCAGTCAGACTCCTGGGAGCAGAAACCTCGACTCCCCTGTGCCCCAGAGCCTAGAAGCATGCCAGGTACACAGCACAAGTGCAGTGCCTGCTGGATGAACCAGAAAACAAACATCAGCTCCGCAGAAGCCCAGCCTCACCCCAAGGAGAACACAAGCCCACTATAGCACTGCACAGCTGCCTATGTGGTATGAGAAGAGAGGCTCTTATCGCACCCATTTCACAGCTGTGAGCATCAGGGTCCCAGGCCAGCAGCTGGGATTCAGGCAGAGAGGCTGGGTCCAGCTCCATCCTGTCAGACAGGCCGACTCACTCCATGCAAAACACAGTGCTGTCCCCAGAGGAGAGAGGGCAGCCCTCCTCCCCCACCCCACTGAGACCTCCCTGACCCCCTTGGCTGCAGGGAGGCTCACCAGGGCCTCTTCTCGGCGGCTGCGGAAAGCCTGGAAATGCTCCAGCACCTCTGAGGCGCCGTCATTCATGGTGCTGTTGCCGCTGACCTTCAGGATGCACTGGCCAGCACAGAGCCCCACGGCCGCGGCCTCCGAGCCTACGGGGCAAGAGATGTGTGAGGCTGAGGTCAGGAGGAGTGGGCCTGGGGCCAGTATCCAGATGACCACCAATACCCCCCCCATTCACCCACCACTCCAACCCCCAAGCCCTCCACCTCTGCCCCTTCCACCCTGGAGCCACTGTCCGGCCACTCCAGTGGGCTGGACAGGGACTGGCACTCCCATTTTGCGAAGAAAGAAACTGAGGTTCAGAGAAGTAGCTGCTCGCTAACTTAAAGTCACACAGCAAGGAAGGATGGATACTTCACCCTAGAGCTTTCCAGGACAAGAACTGGCACATTTTGCAGAGAGGAGCACAGAGGTCAAAGCAAAAAAGTGACACGGTCAAGGTCACAGGCCTCGGCAAAGTCAGGACTCGGTGCAGGTCCACCGGACACTGGCTGTGTCTTCTCAGCTAAACCACAATTCCCAGACTAGCAGTCATGGACCCAGGGTTCTGCTTGGTTAATATGAAGGGCTGGGAATGGCAAAAGAATGCCAAGCTTGTCTGGATACCGGGATGTATCAGGCCTATGTGCGGTGGACCCCAGGGGCTTGATTCAAACCTGGCTCTGCCACTGACCGGTGTGTGACCTTTGGCAAGTTTCTTAACCTCTCTGGGTCTTGACTTCCTCATGTGTAAAATGGAGATACCAATAGTACCCATTCACAGTTCTTCTGAGAATCGATAAGTTAAAACATGTATTTAGGTCCATGCCCTGCACTTAATACGTGCTGAAGAAGTGCCAGTTGTTTTACTATTTTTGCCTGTTTCACCTATAAACATCTGCTCTTCTCTGTAGGTGCTCTAAGACAGGATTCCTCACCCCAGTTGAGGACCCATGTTTTTGCATGGCAACCATGATTTGAAGAACCATGAGAAGTTTTGTTTTTTTTCACCTGGCCATAGTCCTCACCACTCCCTATTATCTTTCTTTGCAAGCCATTTGTTACTATGTGACCCTCATTGGCATTTGCTTTTGCAAGCCTTGCCTTCAAGAAAAGAAACTAATTGATAACAATGGTGCACTGTGAGGCACAGGCCTGGGGTAATGGTTTAGGCAGCTCTGAATCTCAATTCCACCTACAAATCCATCCCCCACAACTCCTTTCTTCATTTGGCTCTCACTCACCTCTCCCCACAGCATAGACATATGGTGGAGCAGCTCCACGGATCTGGAAGCACAGAGCCTCTGGATGGTCGGGGACTTTGATAATCCTGCACCAGGAAGAAGCACACAAAAGGAAAAACAGCATTACTCCCAAAAATCCAGAAGATCTCGAGTCCCAGATTTGGGGGAAATCTAGTCCTAAGTAGTAGCAGGGCCAGGCTTTCTGGCCCCAACTACAGAGGGAAGCTCCTTTAACCAGAGCCCATGCCACCAGGAGCCTTGATTCATGAGGACCATCAGTCCTGCCCTTGGAGAGCCAGTCCTTCCCACAGCTTCTCCATCAGCCTACACTAAGGCCTCTTGGTGGCCAGACTTGGCATATCAGCCAGGGAATATCTTAGTTCACAATCGCAGATGGGAGAGAAGTGACCAAGTATAAGTTGGTGCTGATTCTCAGAAAACACCTACAGAGTCCCTGGGAGAGTGTGGTTGGGGTCAGGGACTGTGCTGAGGCTGGGGGAGGAGGGGGGGAATACCACCAGGCAGTGTTCTGCCGTGGAGGCCACTTGACAGTGTTTCAGTGCCGCCCTCTGCCCTCTGCTTCCCTGTCTAGATGGTATCACAGTCTATCTCCACCTGCCAAATAAAGTCTGTCCTCGATTCCCAGGTGTCTGCAGAATGTGACGCAGACACGTGCCACCTTGGGGACTTCTGTCACCTTCACATAGCAACCCAACTATCCATCATTCTTCCTAAGCCAGCTTGTCTTTTTCCAGAAATAATTGTAGTTAAAACTTTCCATCACTCCCATCAATAGGCAACTGGAGTGTTTGCCTTAAATAGAAGAAGTGACAACCAAATGTACAGCTTTTAAAATAGAAAACGCTTCTCCCCAGGCCTATATCTAGTCTCCAAACACCTCTTACCACCCGCACCACTGCCATACCAGCCTGGCCAGCAGCCTCCTCACCACGCCCCCTGCTGCCAGCTCTGCCCTTGACAGCCCGCTCTCCACCTGCAGCCAGAGGGCTTCTGCAGCACCCACGTCAGGTCACACTTAAACTCAGCCCAGTAGCTCCACAGTCCTTCCAGAGCACAAAGTCTGACGGCCTGGCACAGCCTGCCTGGCAGATCTCACTAGCCACCCCTCCCTCTGCTCACTCTGCTACAATCCCAGCAGCCTCCCTAGCTGTTCCGCAAATACTGCAGCCACACTTCTACCCCAGGGCCTCTGCACTGGTGGGCTCCACCATTAGAACACACTTCCTCCAGAATTTCCCTTGTCCACCTCCTCGTCCTCCTTCAGGGGGCCACTTTAATTCTCAGCGGTATCTCCATGACCCTACCCCTCCACCCAGCCTGTCTTTCCCAGCTTTACAGACCCACGCTGGGTCTGTAAGCGCGTCCCTAAGATCTCTGTCCATGTGTTTCATTTTTTTTTTATTCTTTTTTTTTTTTTTGAGACTACGTCTCACTATTTTGCCCATGGGACCACAGGCTCATGTTGCCCAGGGTACCACGGACTCAAGCAGTCCCCAGCCTCAGCTTCCCAGGTAGCTGGGATTACAGGCACACATCACCAAGCCCAGCTATTTTTGGGGGACTAGGTCTCACTATGTGCCCCCGGGCAGGACTCGAACCGCAATCCCCAGTCCCAGCCACACTCCATAGGCTGGCACTTACAGGCATGCGCCACCATGCCTGGCCAGTCCACATATTTTAGAGTCTGTCTCCTGTCCTATCCCTCAACTAAACTGAGATCACTGAAGGGCAGAACTGGGTCCATCAGGGTAGCGGTTCTCCAGGCCCTAAAGCACCAGCCAGCACACAGTGAGCCTCCATGAGCATCCACCAAATGAAGGACAGCAGATCCGTGGCCCACACCTGGCCCACATAAGGGCAGGTGCCCCCGCCCCATCCCTGGCCACAAGCATACCCGGCAACTCCTCAACTTGACAGGCATGTTGACCAGATGCCCGGCCCCAGGAGACACTCACTCTTTGGCCTTGGTGGCGACCAGGAGGCGCAGGGGGCGGCGGGAGCAGAAGGACTGGTTGAGAATGGACTCCACTTCGGAAAAGGGCCGCAGGAACACCAGGTCCTCGTTGATGGAGAAGATCTTCCGCCCCACCTGCAGGCCAGCCATCTTGGAGGGGGGCAGGAGAGAAACACACAGGGTTACTGGCCTCTTAGTCCTCACAAAGGAACTCTGATGCCTCCTGGCAGCACAGTGTTAGCCCAGGAGCCAAGCCTGGCCAAGCAAGCCCACCAGGGCAGCCACACATCCCTCTGGAGTTAGCAGCTAAGGGGCTTGCAAGACCTGGCCTGGCCAACTAGTCCAGCAGAGAGGCTCATAGGACGATGCTTGCCTTGAGGAAAAATTCCCCTCGGCCTACCCCTGCTTCAGACCGAAGGGGAGCATCCATCTTATAGACTGATAGGAAGAGAGGGGAGACACAAGCCCTGAACTCGGGATGCCCAGCTACCCCCTGCCTCTTACATCATCATACAGCTGAAGGCTGCAGACTCCAGCCATCGTGAGGGGAGCCACTGTGGGTTACTTGCAGCCCAAAGCCTCCCCAACCACTTTGAGGTGGAGGGCAGATACCTAGACCCAGTGCTCCCCTTGATGAAGATGACTTGGGAGTCATCTTCACACTCCCAAGAAGCAACTGGGAGGTCTTGGGGCTGCATTCATGCTCAGACACGGGCTGGCTTCCCTCCCTCCTCCAGAGTCACAAGCTAATCTTATTCCAGTCCAGGTCACCGGTCTGTCATAACCACCACTGATAAAAGAAGCTGCTTTGTTGTTCTGCCCCGCATGACCAGGAGAGGGAGCCAGAGGCACGCACACCAAGAGGATGGAGCCAACCACCTCATGCCCAAGACCTAGCAAGCCCACTTAGAAAGGTCCTGGACTCAGTTTCCCCACAAAGGCAAAAGCAAGGAGGAACCACTGACATCCCCAGATATGCCTCAAGGCACATGAGTGATGCCCCCACTCTCAGCCCATCAGGGCAGCTCCTCTGAGGGGCCTCACCTCCGCCAGCGAACCCTTCTGAACGGACTTCACCACCACAGCCTTGTTCTTCTCCTCGATGTCGAAGCCGTAGTCCTCCTCCTGGGGCAGAATCTGGAGGCCAAGCAGGGAGAAAACCAGTGAGGTGGTGCCATGGGCCTGGAGCCAGGCCCACCTGAGCCCCACGGGACCTGACTGTGATCCTGCCAGCTCTCATGCTCAGGTCTGCAGGGGCAGAGAGGCTTGCAGGGAAGAGGCTAGCTCCAGGCCAGCAGGAAACATGCAGAGGGCACCGGGCACAATAGGGGCTCAACCTGTATGTGTCAAGTAAAGACGCTGCCCAGCTGGGACCTCGGCTGCTGCTAATCATGTTTGCTTGTCCTGCCTGGCTTCCCCTCTCCTCCCAGCCTGAGGACAGAGTCTCCTGAGGACAGAGGCCAGGGGACAAAACAGATTCAAAGGTACTCAGACACCAAGATTTCAGGGACAGGAAGGGAAGTGAGGGAGGAGCCATCCCTCTGCATGGTAGATAGCAAGCAGGTGGAAGGTTTTAGGGTTCAGTGGTGGGAAAACACCAGGAAATACACTTGTTCATTCAACAGAAATGTGCTGAGCTTCTGCCTATTATATGGGCTGAGCATGCTACTGGGTGTTGTAAACAGTATTGAATGAGACGATTCCTGTCCACATGAGAGGGACAAGAAACAAATAATGGAAGAAACAGAATGTGATGCGGGGAGGGGGTGGCATTTTGGGGATGAAAGGTGGCCTGGCAGGAGGGCATGACAGAGGATCTGAGCAATATCTGAGCTGAGACAGAATGAAATGAGAAACAAAACTTTATAAAGAGTGGAGCACATGCGCCAGGGAGAGGGCACAGCATGTGCAAAGGCCCTGTGGTGTTGGGGGATAAGAACGGAGAGGAGACTGGCTTTGGGGGGGAGTAGACAAAGGGAAAGCACAGAAGATGAAGACAAGCAGTTGGAAGCATCTTGTGGTCCACAGTAAGAGACTGGACTATATTCTAAGTGTGAAGGGGAGCATGAGGGGACTTTACAGTGGGAGAAACTGGAATTGAAGGGACAGCAAACCCCCACAAGTTCAACACAGGATGGAGCTGTCTTTATATTATTGAGACTTCAGCTCCAACTTTGGTTGTGGTGAGAGATCAAACCCCCTTGTGACTATGCACAGGGGAGCAGGCTTTAAGACGGAGTCTGCATGCAGCTCATTAAGGGGGTATTAAAACAGGATCCAGTGGATCACGCTGGCAAAATGTCTCAAGAGGCTAACCAGAACTCTGCCTTAGGTGCCAGGGCATTTATGGCAGCTGAACATGGACAGGGTGCCAACCCAGAGCACCGAAGGCTACCACAGGAGGAGTGATTTCGGGAGCCCCACCTCTCAGTGCAGTACCAGGCAGGGAAGTGGGGGTAGACAAGAGAAGCCAGACAGGGAAAAGGAGGGGGTCCAGCAGGTTCAATCTCCGCTGCCTAGTAGGGAGTCTGGGCCAGAGAAATGGCCTTTGGCAGTGACACTAGAATCCCCCCTATTCTGATGCTCCAAGGTAAGCTCCCATTCTAGTCATAATCTGAGGGTCGCCCAGCTCCCAGGCTTGCAGGGGGTTCTGGGGAGGAAATGCAGCTGCTCAGCCCTGCTCCTACCAGCAGGCGCTTGGCCAGAATGTTTTCCACCAGCTTGAAGTCGTTGCGAAGCTGTTTGTTCTTGCTACTGGTGCCCTCCATCTCCTCATCTGCATGGAAGCGGAAGTACTGGGACTCATCCTTGAATTCACTCTTCTCCAGCACTGCAAAGCCAACACACAGGCGCACAGTCAGGCTCCCATGGGGAGGTGGCAGCAACGTTTGCCAACTGGCAGCCATGGGCCGGAACCAGCCCCCAGTTTGGCCGATGCAGTTTTATTAAATGAAATCATGTGGCAACACTAACAGATTAGGGTATTTCCTATTAAAGGAAAAAGGGGGAAAAAAACAAACAAACACAGGCTTTCTGGCTTTTCTTGAAAAAAATCTGAACTCATCCCACCTGTTATAAAGACATTGCAAAACCATAGTAAGAAAAGCAGTGTTAAATGACTAAACTCCAGAGACAGCTTAAAGAAACCAGGAAAGAGAACAAAAACCCCATAGGAACTGTATGTTTATGGGAATTCAGTAGAGGACAGATGAGCAATGCTCACATGGGCCATGGCACTGATGACACAGGGAAAACAGACTCAGAGGCTGGGGAAAATAAAGCTGATCCCTACCTCATACCATATACAAGAGCAAACTGATGTAAGTGACCTAAACAAGAACAGTAAGATGAAAGCTCACCCCAAAAAATGTAGGACAGGATCTCTGCCCTTGGGTTAAGGAAAAAAAGTTCCCATGTACAAGATCCCCACACCCAAAAAAGCACTAACATAAATTAAGGACTTTTACTCAATAAGAAGGCCAAAGGAACAGGGCACATTTAAAAATAACTGTAGTATCTAAGCCCAACAAGGAATAAATATCTTTAATGCACAAGTAGCCCCAAGAAATAAAGCAGAGAAAGAAGCAAACTCCTAGATAAAAGGGCAAAAGCATATAATGGGCAATGAACAAATATAGAGACCCAAATGGGTAGCAGTTAAATGAGAAGGAGCTCAGCCCCATCGGTCACCAGCAAGACACAGTGAGACACGTGAGGGACAGGCAGACTTGAACCCAAAGGGCTTGAACCCATCCAGCCACCACCTAGTAAATGAAATCATATTCTTATCAATAGAGTTTTCTAGGAAGACAGCCATACCCCCTCGCTTACTCATTACCTGGCTGACCTTCACTTACAATGGAAGTTAAATAACTGCCCCAACTGTATGGCCCCAAATCACCAACAGTGACTATTTACCTCTAAGACAGACAGGAAGAATGAACGACCAGTAACAGGTCTGAGGGTTACGATTAAACTAAGCACCTACAAGCGCCAGGCACGCTGTAGGATCAGGCGCTGCAGGTCCATCTTATCCTCAGACACCAGAGGCTCTCCCCTAGGTCTCCTGGGGAGACCAAGACCCAGAGGAGCCAGCACACTGCCCACAGCCACAGAGCCAGCAGATGGCAGAACCACTCAAGTCTGGGTCCCTCCTGCCCAGCGGACATGGTAAAGGTTCTTTTCTGGAGCCGGTGGATAAACAGCTGTCCTGCTTGCAGACGTCCCTGCTGTGCCTAAAGACGGAGGCATTTGGCCAAGTTGTCGGCAAATGGAAAGCAGCAGGAACTCCCTCCTACCCTTCACTTCCCAGGACAGCGACTGTTTTGTGCCTTGATCTTGGGGGACCCCTACTCCCTGCTACTCTGAAGAGAATAGACACGCAATTGCTGCTTCCCCTAGGGGTGGGAGCCAGGCTCAGTGGGGGGCCATGGGCATCACTCCTACTATTTACACTGGCTAAAAGACCAAGGGCCTGGTGGGAGGTAGAGGGGGTGCTGTATGTGCTGTCTCTCCCGAAATGCCCTGGGAAATAACCAGGTCCTAGCACTCAGCCAGGTAGGTCCAGCCCATCTTTCCATGCAGGTCCCTGGCCAGGCTTTGCGAGATGGACACAGATCCAGGTTCAAGGTTCTGCCAGTCTCTTTCTGACTTCATGACCTTTTAACTTCTCTGAGCCCTGCTTCCCTGTCCATGAGGACAGTACCAGCCAACGACCCGGGTGGCTGTGAGGATTACATCACGGGTCAGTGTCCTGTAGGTGCTCACAGCGAGAAACTGGGCCACTCGCCTCTTGGACCCCGGAGGACACCGTAAGCCCCAGGCCGCAGAGGTGCCACGCAGGCCGCAGCCCACCCTCCACGCTGCACCCTAACCTGCATTTTGCTGTGGCCACAACCCTAGGATTTGGCCCTATTTAGCCTATGTTTGAGTTCGTGGCAGGGAGCAAGGAAGAGGGGACACGCCCTGCAATTTCCCCTCCCTGAGGGGCCCTGAGGGTGTCAGCACTGCCTGCAAGTCACCCCCTGCGGAATGCCCACAGCAGCCGCCTTCCCGGAATAGCAGCTGGGGCGGACCCCTAATTACTCTCCCCCACAAATGAGAGGTTCCACCAGCCGAAGATGGCGAGGGGAATGGAGCCGTCAGAGGGCCCCACAGGGAACAGCAGCTTCTAGGTGCGGGGACCTCCAGCGGATGGTGTGCATGGACAGGGAGGCCAGGCTGCCCCAGCTGGGGGCAACTCACCCGTCTCAGCTGGGGAAACAAGCTGCAAGAGAGCCATTCCTAGCCCCACAGAACTGTGAACCTGCTGGGGACGGGAAGGGGCAGTAGAAAGATGGGGAAACTGAGGCCCAAGCATTAAAGAGAAGGGCATGGGGCTTCCTGAGTCCAGCCTAGACCCGGGCCTGGTGGCTACAAGGCAGGGGACGCACCTGTGGCCTTTCACTCTCCCCTGTGGATGGGGCAGCAGTTGCAGCAGGAAGGCCAGGGGCAGGGGCAGAAAAACGAGCCTGTTGCCTGTTTCTAATAAACTTTTTGGGTTTCTTTTGAGACTAGGTCTTGCTATGTTGCCCGGGGTACCACGGACTCAAGCGATCCCCAGTCTCAGCCTCCCAGGTAGCTGGAATTACAGGTGTGCGCCACCACACCCAGCTATGTTTTGAGACAAGATCTCGCTATGTTGTCCCAGGCAGGTCTCAAACGTGCGGACTCCACTAAAGCGATTCCTAGTCTCAGCCACACTCTGTAGGCTGTGCTTAAAGGCACACACCACCGTACCTGGCTCTGTTTCTAATAAAGTTTTATTAGAAAGATAAGCTACTTGCTGACATTGTCTATTGCTGCTTTTGAGCCCCAACAGCAGAGTCCAACCACAACAGACGTGCAGCCTGCAAAGCCTAGCATGCTCACCGGCCCTTTGCAGAGCACAAGCTGCACACCGGCCCAGGCAGACGCGGAAGAGGAACAGGCAGACAACTTTGGGGGCCTCTGCCCTCAGCCACCAGACTGCCCTTCCCCGTAGTCCCCTCCCAGCTGGCCCTGCTCTGGCTCCCCCACAGGCGTGCCCCACAGGCCGCCGGCGGTGCAGGAGAGCCCCCTCCTCTATGCAGAGCCTCCCCCTCTGTTCCCCTCACTAGCTTCTCCCGTGGGAACAGGAGACTCTTATCTGAGGGGCAAGGCCAGAAAGTGGCCCTGCCTGGCTTCCTTCCTGTCACGCTTACAACCCGCCCGTCTTCTGTCCCCAGGAGACCCCTCTCCTCTCCTCCCCATGGAAGCCCAGGGGCCTGCACTTCCGCCTGGCTGCCCAACCTGGCAGGCTACCGTTCCACCAGGGAAAGGTCACCAGAAGCGCTAGTTCCTGTTTTCCCAGACAGGCTTTACCAGCCATCTTGCGCCGTCCACCCCCTTCCTCCCACAGTGCACACCCCTCCATCAGCAGAGGACACAGAACAGGGGAGAGGATGTGGAGGGTCCCCGAGCCACTCTAAGCCCTGGGGGGTTTACAGGGCCACAGACCCAGCACCAAGTCTGTGCTCACTCACTGGCTCAGTAGCAGACTCCAGCCCCTCATCTGTTCACTCCAGCCTTCAGTTTCCCCTCTAGGGTCCCCTGTCTAACCTGTTCTGTTCCAGGACAGACCCAAGGAGTGAGGCCTCAGGGAGGGGGCGGGGCGGGGACAGTGGAGCAGAAGATTACCGTGGTGCATGAAGCCGTTGTTACACAGGCCCACGCCGAGTGCCACCGCCTCCTCCCGCGTCTGGCAGTCACCCTGGAAAGGAAAGGGAAAGGGCTGTGAGGTGTGTTCACGATGGTATCCCCAAAGTGTCTTCGTGATTATTATTAATAAGCCTCAAATAAGAAAATGATTCAACTGCATTTTTGATAAATACATCGTGTTGTTGTGTGACCAACACCACGAAGGAGAGATGGAGAAATGGCGTGGCAGACATCGTTGGTTGCCCAGCAACAACCCTGTCCTAACCCTGCCCTGGTACTCAAACTCCCAGATGAACAACCATGAACTCCAGCCTCCCTTGCAGCTACAGGTGGCCAAGGAGTCATAAGCAGACACCACTGGTGGGAGCTTGGGCAAAACCCTCTCTGTGCCTGGAACAGAAACATGACGCGCAGGCCGTCACCCACAACGTAACCTCAAGAGTGAAAACTTTCAGCCAAGGACAGCAGCACAGAAGACCATAGGTTCCCCCAAAGAGCAGCCTTAACCCCCATGGCCAGTAGCCTCCGGGTTCTCCAGAAAGATGAAGCCCTGGTCTGTTTCTGTCTTGCTGGCTGGAGCTCTGATGCTAGACACCAAGCTGCTCCTAAGTGACCTCGCCCAGCCAGTGGGCCAGCGGGGGAGCGCTCAGCAGAGTCTGGAAAATCCTCCCTCCCTGATCACGAGGATAAGCGCGGCCCCCTCCCAGCCTGGGGAAATGTCCTGTGAGGAAGGGTCCCGGGGGCTCTGGGCTGAGGGGAGGATGGAAGGTGCTGGACTGGTTTCCTCTTGTTGCAACTGAGAACATCTTTACTGGTACCATAAGTCAGAGGGATCTGGTTCGTGTCTGGAAGTGACATCAGACTCAAAACTGGAGACGGAGCAGAGGGGACCCGGTCACCAGTCCCTCCGGCACTGACGCTCCCAGGGAAACACCACCAGTGGGGCTGTCCCCAAGGCATGCCTCCCTTGCAGACCAGTGAGGCACTCGTGACCCATGAGCCACCCCTGCCACAGGACAGGTGAGCACCCCTCAGCTGCTGCTCCCAGAAGCCAGCGCTCCCCAGAGCCTGGATCCCAGGTCTCCTGCCTCTACAGTGCTCCAGCGTCTGCCAGTAACACATCTTTCGTCCCTTCCTTAAATTAGCCAGAATCTGTTTCTGCTTCTTGCAGGTGAAGTGTGTGAGCCGTACATGTATGCTGCGGGGGAGGGGGGCAGAGGGCCAGGGCACTGGCGTGGATGTGGGACGGAGTTTGGTGTGCAGCAGGGAGCACAGGGCACACAGCTTGGAAGGAGGGGGAAGCGAGGTCCTCAGGGGACAAGGGGTTTCCTGCTGCACCCCAAGAGCTCAGAGCAAGACCTGGCACACAGAAGACGCTCAGTAAGGGTTTGTGGGTTCAATAAAGATGTTGTCAGCAGGGACCAAATCATGCAGGAGCATGCAGCCAGGTCAGTGAGCTTCCAGCAGGTTCAGCCAGTGGGGGGAGGGGAGGGGGGCGGGGAGGGCAGGTAGGACAGGCTGAGTTAAAGTGACTCCCCAAGTGAGGAGCTCTAAGAGGCATTGCTGGGCACAGCCAGGCCAGAGCAGGAGGACACGGCTGGCCCAGAGCAGAGGACCTGGGGCAGCAGTGAGGGTGGGGCACTGTCCTCAGTACTTCCCCACCTGCCCAGGGCTGAGTGGGTGAAGACAAAGCTCTCCTACGGGACCCCAGGCCAGGGGCGAGAGGGCCGCGTGCTCCAAGACCTGTCAGGGAGGTGGCCATGGGAGAGGCTACATCCTGCGCAGCCACCCCCAGCTGAGAGGGGCAGCAGGGGCATTGCCTGGTCTCAGGCGGTGGGCGGGCCCAGCTCCGCAGCCTGGGAGGTCTGGCCAGCATCTGCAGCCCACCTGGCTTTCCAAAGTACTCCCAGCCCATGCCTGCGGTGCTTGGGGTGCCCAGCAGGAAAGCTCCTAAGTTAGCATAGCTGCTGGGCTCTCAGGTTAATGGTGGATTACAGAGACCCTGGAAGCACCCCTGGAGCGGAAGCCCCTACCTCCAGCCAGCAGTGGAGAAACCACATTGGCATTTTCTCCTCCATGGAGGAAGGGGGCACAGCTCTCCCTGTGCAAGTTCCCCAGCCTCGTCTGCCCCGCTCACCCACCACGCTCCAGCCCCCACTGGCCTCCTAGCTGCTCCTGCCACACAGGTCTTAGGGCCTCACCTCAGGACCTTTGCACATGCTCTTCCCTCCACCCAGAATGCCCTGCGCTGGCTTTGCATTTCTCCTCCTGGATAGGTCTTTCCCTGACTTAAATGGTCCCCCAGTCCCTCCCACACACCTTGACCAAAAAGATTCCTCCAGACCAAAAAGATTCCTACAGGCTCGTGCCTGTAAGCTTCAGGCTCTGAAGCGACCAGGGCCAGGGATCGCGGTTCGAGTTCCGCCTGGGGCCCGTAGCATGACCTAGTTCCAAAAAAGTAGCTGACATGGTGGTGCACGTCTGTAATCCCAGATACCTGGGGAGCTGAGGCTGGGGATTGTTTGAGTCTGTGGTACCCCAGGCAACGAGAGCCTGAGGTTCCACAGGCAAAAATAGCGAGACCTAGTCTCAAAAAAAAAAAAAAAAAAAGATTCCCCTAGGGATCCCCTCATTACCTCGTCTGATTGTGCTTGTCACAGCCTGAACTGAACTCACCCATCCATCTCTGTGGCTTACGGTATGTCTCTCACTAGCAGGGAAGCAGGTCAGCTCCCGTGGGCAGCAACGGTGCCCACCACGGCTACTGCATCTCCCCACCATAAAACACAGCACCCAACACTCGGCGGGGCACCTAGGATACCTGTTGGATGGATGGAAAGGGGGAAGGAGAGGAGGGGGAGGTGACACTGATGCTGACCTCACCACTATGCCTCAGGCCCCAGGACTTTACAAGGAAGGGAGAGGATCATGTCCGCACCTCAAAGGGCTCTCTCGAGGACTAGAAAGAGAAAGAAAGCTCCCGGATACTCTGGACCCAATGCCTGCTAAACGGACTCAGCTACTCTTAGTGATTTCTCCTTGGAGAGACTCACCTAAGAGTGACAGTGACGATGAGGAAGGGGGGCTGGGTGGGGAAGTCAGGGAAAGGGACTTTCATGGGGCCTCAGGAGGCCTTGTGCCCAGAAACCTGAAACTCCACACCAGGGATGCCCACTGGGTCTCAGTGACCCACTCATGGACGGCACAACCTCCTCAGATCTCAATGGACATCCACTCTGATGACCCCCTTTGACAGATAAGGAAACCGAGGCACAGACAGGTTTGGCAGCCTGCCTCGGTTGTATCTGAGAACAAAATCCTTCCAGAGCCAGACCTTCCACCACCCCCAGTTCACAGTAGGAAAACTGAGGCTCCAGGGCCACAGTCCTAGGATCCTATCCACTTTATTGTTCCCTGGGCCAGTGCCTCCAACAGCCAGCCTGGCCTTTGGCCTGCCTCCACCCTGCCCCCTGACCCTGGTGCTGAGAACCCTGCCCAGTCAGCACTGGCCGGTTGCCGACAGCAGGTTAGCATGGGCATGACAGAGCTACGTCCTCTTGCTCCTGGCCTGCTTTCTTCCACCCCAGTCCACCCAACCCTGTCCTCCCTCTGATAGCTACAGTCCTGAATCCAGATGACAGAGACTAAACAAACCCCCAGTAGGGAGAGATGCAGAGAATGCCGGAGCGGATCCAAATCCCTCATAGCCCTGGCTGTGGCCTCAGACAAGCCCTCAACCTCTCCTGGTTTCCCTCCTCAATTAGGTTTTTCATTCCCCATTTGCCCTAATCTCCCAAGGCTTCTGCTACCCCTGAACAGTGCTCCTGGTCAGACTCCCTAAGGGCTGATGACCAAGACATCTCAACAGTCCCCACATACACACAGGCTCATAGGAGTGCCCCAGGCCTGCATGCCTAAAGCCAGAAGATATAACCTCAGCCTCAGTTTCCCTGTCATTAAAATGGGATCATAACTGTGTTTGCCCTAGCACAGAGATAGCAGAACCAATAGTCCTGACTTGTCCAGGCAGCAGTGAGGGAGCCCCTCCCCACACTCAAGGAAGGAATTCTAAGGAATTCCAAGCCACTCTGGGCAATCCCTGCTCCCTCCCCAGGGAGTGGTTCAGGAGAACATGTGGGACCCATCTGGCCAATAAGGCCTCTGGGAAGACCCCAGGGGTGGGAAGGGATGGTTCCTTCCCTAATAAACAGAGGGGAAAGTGCTCTCCAACTGCCTCTGCTGTTCCCTTTGGCCACACATCCACACAGATGTCCTGCCTGGAGCTGTGGCAGCCATCTCATGACAAAGAGGTGACTGGCTCAAAGATAGAATACAGGCGGGCACCAGCCTGGGTGTATAGATGGCCCATCGAGCTCTAGGCCCAGGCTCTGAATGCCTAGTTACGCGAGAGAAATGCCTTCGGTCTAATTCAGCCTCCAGTTATGTGAGAGGAAAACATCTTAATTGTCTAAGTCAGTTTTCCTGTTATGCGCAGCCAAGAGCATTTCTAGTTGCCACAGTGGGTTTCAATCAGCCTTTTGGTCCGAGGAGCAGAATGACCTACACGTTAGGGAGGAATATGTGCTCAAAGTGAAATAACCCCCATCGCTTGGCTAGAGTCTGTTTTCTCCTTGACTTTCCTGAGGTGTGAAGTGGGGGGTAACTCTTGAAACCAAGACTTGCTGAAACCAGACTTCATCCCCCACAGAGGGAACACAACATGCTCCCTCCCCCTTTCCCAAGCCAAGCAGCTGCCAGCTGCCTTTCCTGGGTCTCAAGGAAGCCAGGCAACTACGTCAGCTCAGAGGAGCTTCTATGTCCCCCAACCCAGCCGGAGGTCAGGTGAGATGGACAGACATACTTCAGCTGCAGCCCTTCCTCCACCCACTTCCCTCTGCCTCCACCTGCAACAGGATGCTGCTGCAAGCACTCAGAATCACACTGGCACTGAGCCAGCCTCCATGACTGACAACCACCAACAAGAGAAGTCAGGGCACCCAGGAGCTGTCCAGGGCCTCCTCCCCTCTCCCCCAGGTCAGTGGCAGTTTCATCCTGCAGCACTGGAGCCAGTGACCTCAGAATCAGGGAGCTCCCCACTGTCTCTCACCTCCTGCTCCCCGACATCCCTCTCAAATGTGACCACTCCTCCTACCCTTCCAGTGCCCACATCCTGTGTGAGAGCTCTGTCGTGACTTGAGCCTGCCACAGCACCCTCCCAGCACCCTAGGGGGCCCATGGGACCTACCACTGCAGCTCCCTGGCACCCTCCACAGGGCTCACACCACTCCAGCCACACTGGCTTCTCCTCCCCACCCCCGACCTCAGCACCCCACACTAGCCCACCTCAGGCCTGTGAGCGACTGTTCCCTGAGGATGAGGCCCATCTCCAGCCACCCACTGGCCTGTTCTCTGTCTGCACAGGTTTCTATTCTAACGCTGCTGCTCAACTGTCTCTGACGGACTTGGAAGACAGTAGCAGTCTCCCCTCCCCCAAGCTGTTTGAAGGGCGCACACACACACCCCCCGCCTGTGCTCCAATACAATCCATCCCCATCACCACGCCAGTGCCCCAGGAACTCTGCCGGGTTCCCCAATGTGTCCCCAGAAGGGACAACAACGCCAGGTTCATGCGGGCACTGAGACTACACAGGGGTGGACAACACGTGCTCTTGTCTGCATCTCCACGCCCCACTACACCCTCGCTTGAAATCCCACCTTGACGAGGCCCCTCCTCCACCCACCCACACCGGGTGTCCAGAGGCCCCCACCCAGAGCAACACCTGCCCTTGCCCCAGAGAAGGCTCATGTTCCCACCAGGGGTCACTCCCCATCCCTCTCTGTGCCAAACACCAGGACTCATCCTGGACACTCGCCCCAACCAGGGCAGTGTGCCCTGTGCGTGCTATCTCCACACATTCCTCAGACCCCCCCGATTGTCACCATCTCCATGGCCATGACCCGCTCCACTGCCCTGTTCCACCTGGGATTTGCTATATGGGCAGAGTCCACATCAGAAGCCTGAAGGCAGCCACAGATGCCAGTGGAGTCAGGGGCAGGGAAGTCACAGAAAGTGCCAGGTGGTTTGCAGCACCCTGACCCATGCACGTCTGGGTTCTAGTCAAAGGACCTAAACCGTCTACAGCCATACCACCCTGAACGCGCCCGATCTCATCTCAAAGGACCTAAACCACAGCAAGAAAAGGCATCCCTGCCACCCCTCACCTGGGGCAGCTCCCTCAGAAGGTGGGACCCTTGGAACAACGCATGCACCACCCCCCCACCAGACCCCCAAGTGTGAGCTTCCTGGTCTTATTGTTCCTGTACCCCCAAATTCCTCTACAACTTGGTCAACCTTCTACACTGTGCGTGCAATCTTGAGCTGCCTTGGGTCCTTGCAAAGGAGAAAAGGAGTTAGAATAAGCCACCTTCCCTGCACAGTGACTTGGCGCCAAACCCCATCCTAAGCACTTTCACAATTAACTCACTGAATTCTCAAAAGTTCAAGTATGACTTTTAGCTTCATTTTACAGAAGCAGGGACAGAGAGGCTAAGCAGTTTGTCCTAAGTCACTCAGCTAGGAAAGAGCAGAGCTGGGATTTGAACCCAGGTCTGCCTGCCTGCAAATTAAGCACATGCTCTGGCTGGTTTCAAGAGACCCTAAGGTAGGGGCAGGGAAGTACAGTGGTTAGAGGTTGAGGGCTGCACAGACATGTAAACCTCAATACAAATGCAGGGTCAGTTCAAGACCTCCCAGGCCTTGGGGGCTCACGTCAGCGCAAACATATTAAAATGTGCCCAAACCCACAGTAAGCGTGTTTTGGGGTTTGAAGAATTTTTTTTTTCAAGAATTTTTCTGAGCTTGCTTTTGATGTTATTTGGCGCCAAGAAACATTTATTTTACAAACTGGCTGTGATTTCTAGGCAGTCATGGGGAAATTTGGCAACGTGAGAAAACCCAGCCAGCAAATTGTTTTCGAATGGAAGGAGGTTTTTATGAATGCTAAATTTAACGATGAATGAGGAGGACATAGAGCGACACTCTATAAATGTATAAACATTTATCCATTTTAAATTCACAGTTGTCTCCTCATCTTTGCAACCAAGACATTCTTTTCATGGATGATAAATGGACGTTCTTGCGGGTGCCCTAGCACTTTGCAGAACTGAGGGCCAGACAGGTCGGTCTGGGTGCAGCTTTGCTGCTGGAGACTGTGTACCCTTCAAGAGGCGCCGGCCTCTCTGAGCCCCAGTTCCCAGTTTGTAAGAAGGTCAGAGGATTCAAGGGGAGCACTCCCAAATCCTTTTGGGCCCTGGTTCATAGAAAATGCCCTGGGACCAGTCCACCTGGGAGAAGAGTCGGGCAGGTGGGCGACTCCACGCCACCTTGATAAACAATGGCCTCTGGGAAGCTGCAGCAAAGCTAATACAGAGATTTCCTGTGCCTCCGCCCTTCCTCCACCTACTACGATCTTATTGGAAAGAAATAACTTGGCAAGTTCCATAGGTAGGCTTCAGCTTGGTGCAAGATGACCCTGACATCCTCAGCTTGACCCAGAAGATCCTTGCTCTAAAACTGGGAGCCCTAAGGTGGAAGCAGACCAGTGTTCCTTGCTGGAACAATAAAACACAGCACCTATATGGAGTGAAATATTACTTGGCCCTGAAAAGGAGGGGTCTGGGTAATGCTGAAGACAGTGTGCTGAGTGAATAGAACTATCACAGAAGGATGGTGCTGTGGCTTCACACACAAGAAGTTGACTCACAGTGACAGAAAGCAGAAGGGTGAGGGCCATGGGCTGGGAGAGGGGGAGCTACAGTCTCATGGGGACATGGTCCCACATTCGCAAGATGAGGAGTCCTGCAGATAGAGGGTGGTGATGACCGCCCACCAATGCGTGGATGGCCCTCACATCCTAACCTGGACCTTTACAAGTAGCTCTAAGATGGGAAACGCCATGGGGGGAGTACGTTCAATAGCAACTGAAAATGAACAGAAAATTTTTCAAAAATCAGATCTCAGAGGCAGGACCTGAATCATCAGTCCCTGGCTGAGTGGGACATGGGGACCTCCCTCCCTGGTTGGGAGGGAGCACTCACCTGGGCCAGCAGCCAGTCCACCAGCTTGCTCCCGGGCAACACGGACTTGTAGGTCTTCAGGTGGTAGTCGCGGTCTCTGCGGAGAGGGGGAGCATGGCTGAGAACAGGAGCCTGTGGGGGGGCAGCCCCTATGTCCCTGACAAGACACTCAGGCCAATGGGCTCTCCATGGAGGCCTGGGGATGTGGGATGGGGAGAGCCCTGGGTAGTGAGTCCCTGTCCAGATTCCATGCCACCATGGTCTGAGCTTGCAGGTGTGCCCCCACCCACCCTGACCTGCGAGTGAGCGGCCAAAGAGACAGTCCTGAACCTCTAGAAATGCTCTCCTCTCCCCAGCACCCCCCAAACATCTGGAGACATTTTTTAACAACTGTGACCAGGCTGGGGGCGAAGGTGGGTGTGGCACCACTGGCACCTCACTGGTCGAGATGAGGATGCTGTCAAACACCCCAGAGCAGGGTGTCACCAGGTCCCAGCACCAAGGCTGCAGAGGCCTGACTCACTGGGGGTGCTAGGGAAAAAACCTCAAGTCTCCCCTTCATCCTCTGTCCCGTTACTGACATGATGCGTTTAGAGGGAACAAAGGCTGCAAGGCATGGAGTGGGGCACCAGGTCGAGCAGAGAGCAGGGCACGGTGAGAGAGCTGGGTCTCGCTGAGGCAGACACCCTGCCCTGCGTGGCATCTACCCTCCTGTTGAGTCCTGGTGGACTGGTGGACAAGCCCTCAGTCTTGGAGGCCAGCAAAACCAGAATCAGGCAGCCAGCCCTTGAAGAGGCTGATAAAGCCCATTGGGGACTTTTTCTCAGGCTTTTCAGAAGTGGGGTACAAGCAGGCCACATGTGGAGACCTGCTGCCTGCCCCCCAACACTTTCCTCTCTGAGGCTGACGGGGGGTCTTTCCTGTAAGAACCGAGGCTGACCCAGGTGGCTCTGGCCTGCCTTCTGGATTCACACAAGAGCATGGGGGAGGCGACGGGGGTGAGGGAGCGGAGGTCAGAGAGGAAAGCTGTTCCCAGACCTGCGCCCCAAGGAACAGGGCCAGCAGATACCAGGAAAAGGAGGCTTTTCCTCCACTCCTCGGAGAGGAGATAAGAGCTGGCGGAGGAGTGGAGGTGCAGCAGAGTCTCCCGCTGAGGTAGAATGGGGTCAGCCTCTCCATCCCTCCACCCAGAAAGAGACAAGTCCTGCTTCCCAGGAAAGAGAGCTGTGGTGATCTACATTCACAGCACCCACTGCCGCCAGGCACCACTCGCATTCCAGGTCCTTGAACCTAAGCAGTTCAGATAGTGTACCCATTTGCGGAGACAAAGAAACAGACAAAGGGGCTTAATTACCCTCCAGCATTCACTCAACAAACCTTGACTGAGTGCTCCTGCGCCCAAAGCCTGTGCTCTCCAGTACCTGGTCGTTTCTTCAAGCAATCAGCGTCCAATCAAATTTAAAGTCCCATTTTCCTGAGTTTCGAGGACTCAGCAGCCACGCATGACTAGTGGCCACAGGACTGGAGAGCACAGCTATGGAGCGTTTCTATCAGGGCTGAAAGGGCCATTGCAGGGCACTGTCCAGGGGCTGTTCAAGGTATGGGGACATGGCAGACCCAGCAAACCCCCCACCCTGGCGAGCTGATGACTCAATGGGAAGACAGACAGACAGACACAGATAAATAAACTATGCTTGTCAGACAGACCAGTTTCAAGAAGGAAACCGAAATGCACAAGGAAGTTAGCATGTAGCAGACGGTCCTACCTTTGCAAGGAGGTCAGGGAAGTGCCCTCTGATTTGGAGACAGTTGAAGGACGTGAGGGAGCAGAAATGCAAATACATAGGGGAAGAGCAATCCAGACAGAGGGAACAGCAAGTGCAAAGGCCCTGAGGTGGATTCTCCTATGACTCCCCACCATCCCCCGCACAAAGGAAAATGCTAAGGCACCGGGAGGCTCCGGAGTTTCCCACTAATCAACTCACTCAACCCTAAAGACAAACCTCCAGGTAGATGCAATCATTAGGCCCAATGTGAGGGAAAAGGAAACTGAGGCTCAGAGAGGTTAAGTGATCAGCCCAAGGCCACACAGCTAAGAGGAGGCAAAGGCGAGACTGCAGCTCGGAGAGAACTTACTTGATCACGGGGGTGTAGAGGCTGTGGAGACGGCAGTAAAGCCTCACACCCTGAAAGAAAAGAAGGGCGAGGCTGGGGTCAGGCCACATCCTTCAGGGCCTCCAAATCGGACGGCTGGGACCGAGGGCTCCCAGGACATAGCGGGGGGAGGGGGACAGGGCTCATGAGGCCAGGGTCAGGCCTACCTTGGACATGATGTCCTCCAGCTCGCTGCGGGCCTTGTAGGTGCCATCGTCATAGCGGAAGCGGTACATCACCTGCTCGTTCTTGAACTGGTGCTTGTCAGAGACTGGAGGGACCCAGCGGGCAGGTGAGGCTGGGGATGCCCCACCCCACCCCCACCAAGCCCACCCTCATCACCTCCACAGGGTGAGGCCCTGTGCAAAGGGGCTGCTCCCCTGACTTCCCATTCACACTCCAGAGAGGAAACCAAGTCTCCCCCGTGACAACGAGCAGCTTCCCCAGATCCAGCTTGTGAGGGGACCACGTAGCCCGCCAACTCCTGGGAGCTAATGTCCAGCACACAGGGGGCAGGGCATGCTGGGGTCTGACCACACTGTCAGGCCTTGTAGGCCCAGCTTGACACACAGCTGGGGCCTCCCTGGTGCTTCTTACTTGGGGACCTAGTGGCAGATCCTACGGCTGCCCACGCTGGCCAGCTCCACCTCATCCTCTCCCTGGACCACTCAGCTGCCCCCTTGCTGGGTGGCCCCTCGCTCCCCAGGCACAGCAGGCCATGGCACACAGCGGCCAGAGGCTCCTGAGGCTTCTCTGCCCAGGGCACAGCAGTGGCTTCACATCTCACTCAAGGGCAAAAGCCAAAGGCCCCCATGAACCCCTACAGGGCCCCAGGGCCCTGATGTCACCCCCTAACTCAGCCCCACCCAATTCAACGCAGCCACACTGCTCACCTTGAGCTAAGGGCTCATTCTCCTGCCTGGGGACCCAGCACCAACCATTCACTCTGCCTGGACTCCCAGTACCTGCTCCCTCCCTCATTCTTAGTCTTCTCCAACGCCTTCTCAGTGGGGCCTCCTCCTCCCCCCTCTTCTCCCCCTTCCCCTCCTCCTCCCCCAGAGATAAGTCCATTCCTGGCTTCCTCAAACCATTCCCAAACCACCATAGCCATGACCGCCCACACACAGAGCAGCCATACCTTCTTTACCTCCCACTGGAAGGTCACCCCAAGCGGACAAATCTACGCTGTGTGCACAGTGTCCACCCCCAAGAGGCACCCAAGAAATAGTCTAAGAAAGAGTCTGGTCTTTTCTGAAGTGATGAACAGAGAATTCTTGTCCTCTGCCCCAATTACTCTAGGGGCCCCTGGATTAACCAGGGTGTCCATGTTCCCAGGGCCACGCTGTGCTCAGAGCCAGGTGGCTACCCACCCTCACCACTCCCAGTGTAGAAGCAGGTCTGAACTACACTGCTATGGTCATAGGCCTGGCCTGGCCTGACTCTGCAGCGCCCCGGGACCCAGCCCCCACTCACCATGGTGGATGATACCGTTCTCCAACAAAGCTTGGCCCAGGTTGACGCCTTCTTCGGTCTTGCTGATTTCGCCGATTTCCAGGAGCCAGGCGACAAACTCACTGCAGGGACATAAGATCAGCTGAGAGGACCCCAACACTGGGACCACAGGGGCAGCACAACACTGGCCTAGCCCCACCCACTCCTGGGCACAGAAGCCAGGTCCTCCTGGCAGGGACAAAGGGTAGTGCTCCACTGTCCTGGGGTTGTGCTGGGGCTCCAGGCTTCTCCCCAAAGTCAACAGCAGGGAGATGTATGCAACCAGAACCTAGGCCCTTCCCCAGGCTCCATGGGCAGGCAGGGGAGTGATGAGGATGTGTACCAGTATGCGGGAGAAGGCAGAAAGGAATGGGTGGACAGAAGGACAGATGCATGGATATAAATGGATGACTAGAAAGTAAAAGGTGAATGAGGAGCAGAGTACTGCATGGCTGGATCGTGGGTGTGATTGATACACAGACAGACAGACAGATGGCAGATGGGTGGGTGGATGAGCAGATGGATGGATGGATGGATGGATGGATGGATGGATGGATGG
>PVHY01014910.1:0-37243 GCA_004024945.1 Uropsilus gracilis | reverse complement strand
GAGAGAGGTTCAGTGGAGGAGAGATGGGAATCGGCCATCTTGTAAAGATGTGAGCCATGTGAGCTTGGCCACGTGGCCACCGAGGACCTTCAACCCTCGGCTGACCCAGGCTGGCAGCATGTGTGCTGAAAGCAGTTAAGGAGTTTGCAGATTTGAACTCCGTGTTGGAGTTTGCTTTGCTGAGTTTGATTTGTGTCTGAAAGAGGCCGTGCAAAAGTTAGGCCTGAGAAGAAAGTGAACTTTGCTGGTTTGGCACCATGGAGTTCCTGCTACCTGAAAGTGACAAGGAGAAGACAGCGTGGAAGAAAAGGAGGAGCAGCCAAAGGAACATGTCTTCAAGCGTCTGGAGATGGACTCTGTCTGGACATTGGTGAAACGATTAGGACTGAGAGACTGAGGATTTTGGGGCAATCTGGGAAAGGACTTTGGACAATACTGAGAAAGGGTTTGGACAATGTTAAAGTATTCTGAGTCTTAGATGTTTCTTTTGTAGTTAATAGGATAATTAGAAATCACTTTGTTAGAAATAAATTAGTCTGCACTGCACTGATAGTCTTACATTGGTTTGGTATTTTGGTTGAAAAGGCTGGGGATGGTGGTAAGGACCCACGAGTAGAAAGCTTAAACTGTGTTTTAAAGTTTTTCTTTTCTGCAGTTTTTGGAGCTGAAAGCAGAGAGCAGCTGGCTGGCTTTTACATATCAATGGTAAAGGTGATCAGTGAAAATGCTAATGAAGAGTGTGTAGCCTGCTTCTGAGAGAAAAGCAAGCAGATAGCTGTATCCAGTTAAGGTTAAAGGTAATTGCAAAGGAACTGCTTGTAGCCTGCTTTGGAGAAAGAAGCAAGCAGATAGGGGTAACCAGTTAAGTAAAGACAGAAAGTCTCTTTTTACCCAGTTTCACATCTATTGCAGCTAATAATGTTTTCCCTTTTAACTACAAACCGTGTGCTTTATCTACATAGCAATTTTAACTCACTCTGCTGATTTTATTTTTCCTTCTTCTGCTTCTAAGCAGCACTGATCTAGTGTAAAAATAATTCTGGGTTCAGGTCATCAAGTTGGTCATAGAGCTGGGCTCTGATTATAGAGCTGCCTAGCTAGGGAATTCAACTGAGTCCTTTTGCTTCTCTATGTCAGTTTTCTTATCTCTAGAATTAAAAGAAACTATCTTTTGCTTAATTAATAAGTACTTAGTAAGAAAATCAAACCAGAGGTAAAATCTCTAACCTGTCCAATGACCTATATCAATTAATTATCTTGATCCACAAATAAGAGAGATAAGATCTAAAATCTAATTATTCACATTGTTCGGCATTTCTAAGCCACCTTCTCCAGGAACCAAGGACTCACAGCTACATACAGTACATACAGTAAAAGGATATGGAACATAGTGGTGCTGATTGGACTACGTGAGAACTTAATTTTGAGTACTGACAACTTTGTTAGATGTTCTCTAAGTTTTTAACATGGTGGATGTAAGAAATGTGTGTTGTGGACAATCTCTTAACATTTGATTTGCTCTGAAAAAGTTCGAGCCTGTGTACTTCCCACTGGGATGTTCTGAAAGCCAGCTCAGCATCTTAGAGACTCCCAGTGGAATGAGCTGAGCATGACATCTAAAATTCCAGCTTTGGAGCTCAAATATTATCTTTGTCATTTTTATTTTTATTTTTCTATTGACTGCATACATAAATATACATATATGTAAATTACATCATTGTGTACCCCAAGGTTCTCCCATCACCTTATCACCTGTGAACCATCCTAATCTTTTGTGCCTTTCCGCAACCCCTCCACAGTTTTCACCCTCCTCCCTTTCTCTTGCTCTAAGCTTCAGTTCTGTTGGCAGTTTTAAATTTTTCTTGTCCACTTGTTTGTTTGTTTTCCCTATATTCCTCATATAAGTGAGACCATCTTGTATTTCTCTTTTTTCTTTCTGGCTTATTTCCGCTAACATGATTCCTTCCAGCTCCATCCATGTTGCTACAAATGACATCAGTTTGTCTTCTTTGATTGATGCATAATATCCCATTGTATAAAAATACCACATCTTTTTCAGCCATTTGTCAGTTTGGGGACATTTGGGTTGTTCCACATCCCAGTTATTGTAAATAGTGCTGCGATAAACATGCAAGTAAAGGTGTTCTTTTTTTATTAGTGTTTTTGTATCCTTTGGGTAGAGTTCCAGTAGTGGGATTGCGGGTGGAATGGTAGTTCTGCTCTCAGTTGTTTGAGGACCCTCCACTGGTCAAATGGGCAAACTGGGCAAAACATGTGGCTGGACCAGTTTGCACTCCCACCAGCAATGTAAGAGCGTTCCTTTTTCTCCATATCCATATCAACACTTGTTACTGCCTGGTTTTATTTGTTTTGTTTTGTTTTTTGTTTTTAATATGGGCCATTCTTACTGCTGTAAGATGGTATCTCAGTGTGGTTTTAATTTGCATTTCCCTGATTATTAGTGATGTGGAGCATTTTTTCATATGCCTATTAGCCATCTTTATTTCTTCTTTGGAGAAATTCCTTTTTAGTTCTTTTCCCCATTTTTTGACTGGGTTTTTTGCTTTGTTTCTGTTGTGTGTGTTCTTAGTGGATCTTTGTAATCAGAACCTTACCACTTGTATGGAGGGCAATTTTTTTCTCCTGCTTAGTTGGGTTTCTTTGTCATGTTTAAATGCTTTAAGGGCTCAATTTCCACAATCAAGGATGGATGAAATAATACTTCTTTATATCTTGACTATGACAGTTGATTGGGAAGGCACAAGTCAGAGCCTAATCTAATACAGTTCTTAAAATATGGTCATTTAATATTACTCCCTTCCCTTAGCTGAGCAAGGAGTTCTGAGGGCAGATGACTCTCACCCTCCAAGTTGAACAGATGGGGTGAAGGGAAATGAACATTGGGATCAAAACTAATATTCCAATCAATTTAATTTTATTGCATCAAATTTTCAGGATCAAGATTTATACATCTTTGACCTCCATCTGGTGGTTTATAAGCAGAGAAAAAGTGATTAATTGCAAAAATGGTTATGTCTTTAAGGAATGTAATATTCAAGATCCAAATCAGATAATCTGGCTAGATGAGCTTATATTTCTGAGGTTCCATTATTTCAATATTTTCACCCTTAGCGCCCACTAATAAATAATCCCTGTTCCATGTTCTATCAACTTAGGACAAGTCAAGGCTTACCAAACATATCAAACAGATACAGGCACACATACAACATACATATAAATACTTGAACACTTAAACATCACACCATACACACATGTGTATACACACATCACACATGACATAGTTCATGTCCACATACAGCTTCTGCTCCTGCAAAGCCTAAGAGGGAGGAGACTGGCTTCTCTTTCACTCCATACTAATTTATTAATTAACGCTGCCTTTCGTTCTGCTTACTCAAAAGGTTTTTTGCAAAATCACCCAGATAATTTTTTTGTTTCCCCCCACTCAGCTATTTTAATGGTTAATTTTATGTGTACACCAGTCTTCCCCAGTTTAGCTACAGAGTAGTAACATTATTAACTTAGCCAATGGCCTTTAGTTCATTTTTCAGTCCCACCAAAATACTTAGCACAATTGCTGAAATACATTGGATTTAACAGATACTTATTGAATTGACTTAGTTGTGAACTCATTAGACTTGACAGGGAATGTAGGGCTCATTTAATCCATGCTCCCACTTATTAACTGTTGTGGTTTAGAGTTTTGTCATTCTACGAAAGCTACTAGCTATGTCTAGCTGCTGAACATTTGAGCTATGACTAATGGGATTGGAAATTTGAGTCTCCAATTTTATTACATTTTAATTTAAATGTAAATTGAATGCTTTTAGTATTGTCAAACTTTTAAGCAGGTTTCAAACAACATGAGAATAAACGTTCCAACTTTGGACACTGTAACACATTTACAGATCAGTGTGAAAATTCAGCATTCTATTTGAGGACTGTAAGTAGAAAACACATATTGAATTTTAAAGAGTAAGTAGAAACAAGGGCAGAGTGCATTAAAATATTTATATTAGCAAGTTCAAATGACAATAAAGATATTTTGTTTAATAATAATACATGATTGAAATTAACTATGGTGTTTCTTTTTTACTTTTTCAGATGTAGCTACCGGGAGTTTTAAATTTTTATGTGTGTTCATTCATGTCTTACAGTGTTTATTATTATATAGTATTTGATTATTGAAACTATAACTTTTTTTTCCTAATCTGTTATTAAACGCCTGACTCTATGGCCCATAACTATGAGTCATTTCCTATTTTCTAAATCAAAAACTGTATTTTAAATATAGGTAGTTCAAACAAATGGGATTTTTCCATATTACCTTCAAACAGAAAAACTTTTCCCTTTGAAGAGATGACTATCTGTGAATTGGATATCTCTATGAAATAAAGAGAAAATAAGAACTTAGCAGTATATATATTGGCAGGTGTATAGGGGAAGCAAATAACATTTTCGATGATGGTTTTACTGATATTATTTGGCAAATGAGTTTAGAAACTTCATGTCATTAAATGAGCTGCTCAATTAAATTCTAAGAGAAGATGTATTTCAATGATGTAAATAAGTAAAAAAATTAATATGGCTTACGAGTAGACATGAATAGAAGAAAACACTGTAACTTTCTTGGAAGAGCCATTGACAAAATAGGAACCTGAGAAAGCAATATTGCTTTGTAATAGCTGGGTGACTGATGAAACAGAAAGACATATGGATGTGTGTGTATGTAAAATGTAAATATATAGCTGTCACATACTGAATTCTTACTCTGACCAGAAATCAGCCAATTTCTGAATAACAAGATATTTATCATGTTTTCCCAAGCCAAACAAGCAATACTCAGAAAATCCCTCAAATACTCTCTCTGCCCCTATAGCCAGGTGGCAATATAGAAAGGAGAGTGACTTAGAAATTGCTACCTGGGCCAATAAGGGGCACGATTGCATAGTGGACCCAGGAAGGGAGAGAGTGAACAGCTCCTACACCCCATTTAAGTTCAGAGACCCCATCGTCCCCTCGCAGATGTTTTTACCAAAGAATCTCTCCTTAAATATCCTTTTAGTGTGTCTCTAAGTATACTTTGCTTTGCATCTGCTAAAAATGTGGTTGTGAACTTTTCTCACACTGTAGTCAAGAACTAAGGAAATCCTAAATCTAGGAACCCAAGAACCAGACAACAGAAGAATTTGAAAAGTGTTGTGAGTACATTACCTGTCACTTTTCTCTGCTGCTTCCCTCCACCTTCAGCATCAGAACAGGATGCTGTTCTCCTTAAATAGTCCCTATAGGAGAAATAGTCCCTATCCAATTTGAAAATATCTTTATTGTACTTGGAAGATTTAAGACTTGTTGAGGTATAAAGAACTCTCTTTCTCTCTCTGGGTTTTTCTTTATGGCTTGTAAATGATCAGAGAGGCATCAGAAAAATTAAGAGAAAAAAATCCAAAAAAGGTGTTTAATAATGAATGCATATATGCTGACTACCTGAGGTCCAACATGATTAACTCACTCAAGCTGCTGCAGAAGCCGTATTAAATAGTTTCTCTAGAACAAGGAAAGTGTGAGTAGAGGGGTACAGGGGCAGGAAGTAAGGAGAAGTTCAGATAAGACAGATACTGGGAAGGCAGAGTAAGGAAAGGGTGGAGATTTTGCTCTGCCTTGTCCATAGGAAAAAGAGATTTGGTTTTCTGGGGAAAAGTCCTTAGAAAAGTTTACATATAAATTACTAAAAACAACTGCATCCAGCTTTTGTCCCTATCATAAAATAAATCTCTTGCCCAAAAGACCTATTTTGGGTTCTGATGTTTGCCCCCCCTTCAGATTAAATATGAAAGCTTGTCATTTTACTTTGGCTTGAAGGTCAGACAAGTAAATGGAAGAGTAGACTTTTTTTCTCTGGTCTTCACCTCGTAAAGCCAGGAACTCACAACAGCTTTCTGCACCATATATCCTGACCACCTCTGAGTTTCTCATTACTGCTCTGGACCTCATTCAAGACAATTGAGTTTGAAGACTTTTGTTCAAGAAGAAAGTGGAGACACCTAAAAACAAATTCATGCAAGGTTCAATAATCAATTTTACGGCCAAAAATAATTATAGTATCAGAGCAATAACTGATATAATTTCATCTGCAGAAATATTTCCTGTACTAACGAGGTGATAAATCTAATGATATAATCATGTTTTCACACATAAAATCACTAGAATGATTACGAAAAGCAAGCCAGGAAAATGAAGATTTGCTTGGAATGTTATAATTTGGGGTATTTCCTCTGATGAGTTTAGACAGTGCTGGCCTCACTTTGAAAGTGGAGACTATCAAATAACAGTTGGAGACATAACAAAAGGACCTTAAGCCAAGTTTCAACCCAGAATGCAGAGAAGATGTGCTATCAAGTCCTCATGTGCTATCAAGTCCTCACTATTCTACAAGGTTATTCTGTGATCTTGGGGCAACCACATAATCTCTTTGAGTTGGGGTCCTAATATTGAAAATGAAGCAAAAATAAAAGGAAAAATAAAAGTTTTTTGTAAACTCTGAAGACTTGTGAATAGTGTTGCCACTGTACACTGCATTCACAAAGACAATCTAGTCAAATAAAATAATGTGCATTTATTGTTAACTTTTTTTTTAATTTAAAGATCATTTTCTTGCACTCTAATTCACACTTCTAGTATAGCAAAGGTAGAATGCCCAAGTGGAATCTACCTTAGTCCCTCAAATATGGACAGGATGTTAACTGATGCCAGTTTGAAAAAGGCAGCATGAGCAATATGACTGGACATGGGCTACTGTGAGTGTAGGAGGTAGGTATGGTGCCTTAACCTCATACAGAAGATGGGTCAATGAGACCTCTTTTATAAGGTCACTAATTTATAAAGTCACCATTTATAAGGCCTCATACTCATGACCTAATAAGTTCCTGAAGGTCCCATCAGCCTCCTAATACTATTAAACTGGAGGTTGGGTTTCAACATATGAATTTTGAAAGGATATCTCTAACATTACCTCAAATCACTTCATACTAACTTGTGCTAGGATTGGCTTGAAGAAGCATTCAATTTGCTTGCCCCTCCAAACATGAACATCATATTTTCCTTCTTTGTATGGAAAACATCAGTGAATATCTTCACCTCTCTGGCTCCTGGTAGGAGCCCACATTTTCTGACACTGGCAGAAAGTAGAGGAAAGGAAGTGATGACAAAGCATTTCCCCCTTCAACCATTTTCTAGAATGTCTGCTCAACTGGAAATCACAGCCCTGTCCATATATCTTGTCCATATGTCTACTAGTTTCCTGTTGCCACTGGTTAAAGGTAATAAGAATACTTTGATGTCACTATCCCAGGGACATTTTCCTATCAGCTTGTGGTTTCCCTATCCCCTGTCAAACCATCTTCAACTAATCCATTTGGAAGCACCATTTGTTTCCTATCTATTGCTGAAGGATTCAAAATCTAACTAACCTGGTTAGAAATAAACATTCTATTGACATTTTTTGAAAATGTAAGACTTACTTGTTTATCTCTGCAAATAAACTGTATTATTATTTTACTAAGAGAGAGTACCTTTCCTGACTTCAATGGACTGGGGAGGACTATGGGTGACATTGTGGGGGGTATAGTGTGGTCAGAGACATCTGAAGAGGTATGAACCTACACTTCTGAATGATAGATGCAGTTGCATACCAATGTTACCTCATAAAGTCACAATTAAATAATAAGAAAGGAAGTAAGTTGGACTTCCAAAGTCCACTTGCTCTACAGAGCAGACTCATAAGTGGTCTCTTTGGATGCTGTTTTGAAGTAGTGAAGGCTACTGAACAGCTCCATAAACAGACGGTCTCCTGCCCTGTGTTTTCCTATAAGATAAGTGAGGTTGAGAGCTGGATGGCTTCCAAAGTGCTGTTTTAAAAGCCTGGCTTCTCTCTTCTCTTAGACCGTTTTCAGCTAACACATGTGAGCAATCGGAGTCTTGCCAGTGTATTTCCTGGCACACAGCATGTGTCAGTTTTATTGCTCATTCAAGACTTGGGAATCACACTGACTGCAATCAATGCTTATTGACCCACAATTTAGTACAAAAGCACTCTTGTAGGTGATTTGGAGACTACAGACCTAAATTGTGATCATTGGGAATAAAAACACTTGGAGTTTAGAAAACGATGTTAATTGTAATAGTCATAATGAATTGTTACACAACTCTTAGTTTCCAAAACTACAAAGCAATTCACTTAGTGTCTTATTACAATTAAATTTCAGGAGAATGTAGCATGAGGGCAATTATCTCTATTTTTATGAATGAAAAAATACAGAGACTCAGAGTTGTTAAGTGTGTTACCCAGGACCACCTAGCTCATATTTGGTGAAGAACTGCATTCAGGTGTGTTTGGTGTCAAAGCCCATGTTCACTTCTACCCCCCTCAAAAATGGCACTAATGAAGGTAGTTTTCCTAATTGTAAACTGCCAAGCTAGTCTTAATGGCATCTTTCAGCAGTTTCCAGAACCCAGGCAAAATTTGTATGTATGTATGTATGTATGTATGTATGTATGCATGTATGTATGTATGTATGCATAAATTTCACAACATTGTAATCCCAGGGGTTTACCCTCCCATCCACCCCTCCCTTCCCAGCCCCCCTTTCCCTCATGCTCAAAATTGTGCACTACAGTTTGGTGCTTAGCTTGTTCTGACTTTTCCTCAAGTCTTTTGTTCATTTTTTTTCACTATATCCCATATATTAGTGAAACCATTTGGTTTCTGTCTTTTTCTTTATGACTTGTTTCTGCTAATATGAAATCTTCTAAGTACATCCATGTTGTTATAAGTTCATCAAACTTGTCATTTTTAATTGATGAGTAATATTCCATTTTGTATATATACCACATCTTTTTCATCCAGTCATCTGTTTTGGGGCATTTAGGTTGCCTCCATGACCTTACAATTATAAATTGTGCTGCAGTAAACATGCATGCACAGGTGTCCCTTTGTACCCACATTGAGGTCTCTTTTGGGTAAATTCCCAAGAGAGCAATTGCTGGGTCAAATGGTAGTTCCATTTTCATAAACTTGAAGGTCCTCCACACAGCTTTCCATAGTGATTGGACTAGTTTACATTCCCACCAGCAGTGTAGTAGTGTTCCTTTCTCTCCACATCCTTGCCAGCAATTCTTGTTGTCCGTTCTTTGGATGTGGGCCATTCTTACTGGTGTAAGGTGGTATCTCATTGTGGTTTTGATTTGCATTTCCCTTATTACTAGTGACGTTGAGCAATTTTTCATGTGTCTGTTGGCCATTTGTATTTCCTCTTTGGAGAAGTGTCTTTTTAGTTCTTCCCATTTTTTGATTGGGCTTTATGATTTGCTATTGTTTAGTTGTGAGTTCCTTGAGGATCTTCATTATTAATCCTTTGTCACTCATGTGGAGGGCAAAACTTTTTTCCCATTCAGTTGGGTATCTTTTAGTTTTTTCTGTTGTCTCTTTTGCTGTACAGAAGCTTTTTAGTTTGATGTAGTCCCATCTGTTTATGTTTTCCTTCATTTTTTTGCCTTCTGTAGATGTTTCTAGAAAGGAATTTCTGAACTGTAATTGATGGAGAGTTTTGCCCAAATTTTCCTATATGTATGCTTTGGTTTCAGGTCTGACCTCTAAGTCTCTTATCCATTTTGAGTTAATTTTTGTACATGGAATAAGGGAGTTTTCTTGG
Organism: Uropsilus gracilis; assembly: GCA_004024945.1. Taxonomy (NCBI): domain Eukaryota; kingdom Metazoa; phylum Chordata; class Mammalia; order Eulipotyphla; family Talpidae; genus Uropsilus; species Uropsilus gracilis. Next base: position 27,515 of record PVHY01014910.1, on the reverse strand, counting down.
TTCATTTTTTTTGTATGTCTTAGTCCAGTTTTCCCAGCACCATTTATTGAAGAGGCTATCCTTGTTCCAAGGTAAGTTTTTCACTCCTTTGTCGAAGATTAGTTGACTATATATGTGTGGTTTTATTTCAGGGCATTCAATTCTGTTTCGTTGGTCTGACTCTGTTTTTGTACCAATACCATGCTGTTTTAAATATTATGGCTTTGTAGTATAGTTTGAAGTTTGAAATTGTATACCGCCATTCTCTTTTTTTCTGGTCAGGAGGCTTTTTGATATACGAGGTCTTTTGTTCGTCCATATGAATTTCAGTAATTTTTGTTCTATCTTTTAAAAAAATGTCATTGGGATTTTTATTGGGATTGCATTGAATCTGTAGGTTGCCTTTGGTAGGATGGTCATTTTAATAATATTAATTCTTCCAGTCCATGAACAGGGAATGTCTTTCCATTTCCACATCTTTTTCTATCTCTTTTAGGAGCATTCTAAAATTTTCTTTGTATAATTCTTTCATGTTTTTTGTTAGGTTTATTCACAAGTATTTAATTTTTTTTGGTGCCATGGTAAATGGGATGGTTTTTCTGATTTCTTCTTCTTCTATTTGACTTTTTGCATATAGGATAGCCACTGACTTCTGTGTGTTGATTTTGTATCCAGCTACCTTACTGAACTGGTTTATTATTTCAAGTAGTCTTTCTGTGGAATTTTTTGGGGTTTTCCATATAGAGAATCATGTCATCAGCATATATTGATAGTTTCAGTTCCTGTTTGCCTATATTTAGCCCTTTTAGGTCTTTCTCTTGACAGGCAAAATTTTACCATGATATATGTACTGATTCCTGCAAGGTAAAAAGGGTGGTGGGTAGAAGCAGATTGTTGGACTCTGTTGGACAAATCAGTGTGATTTTTACAGACTATCTCTCAGACCCCATGAAGTGGACTGGAGAAAATATCATATACTCTTGTGTAAATGGAAAAGCATGGTCATTTATCTATTGTTCAGTCTTATTGGATGCATCACTGTCTGTGAACACGTTTGGATTATTAATGTCTCTTTTTAATGCCCTAAAACTTATGAATTCAGGGTAAATGCAGGGATTTCTTCAGTGAGACAATGTCTCCATTTTAAATGACTAATCATCTGTTTCATCCATCTTGTTTCAAGATGAGACAAAGAACTGATTCTTCTTATCACACATGCAGAGTAGTTTTTTCCTGATTATATACTATATTACAGTTCAGAAATTTCCTGTTTATTAAAAGGAAACTAAGGTAGACTAATTAAATAATTGACAAGGATAGAGCTTGTGCTCTCTGCTCCAGGACAAAAAAACTACTCCTTGGGGAAAAAATTGCTGGTCCCTCCCTGCCACGGGAATTTGAGTCTGCATCATAATTCATAATTCATGCGATAAGTGCTCTAAATTCTTTATGGAAGAAAAAAATCTCAAAGGACTCTCTCTTCTGGCTTTTTAGAACAGGAAACATTTTGCTTTTTAGAAGAAATGACCATATCATTTGCATCTTGGGAAACAGATGAGGTTTCTTCCCAAAATTGAATATGATTTCTTAAAGGAACTCTCTATACTTAATAAATAGAGCTAGATAACTTTGCTATAGGTCATTTTTTATCAAGGAGAATTTTGGCTTGAATGGCAACAGGCAGATGATAGAGATGGCTATAAGTACAGGCGATTCAAAAACAGAAGAAAAAAGAAGACTTGGCCTTCAATATGCTATTGTTACCATTCACTTCATTTGGACTAGGAAATTTTCCTAGTGCTTTAATACTCTCAAGTACAGACAAATAATGGCTGTGTATGCACTAAGGAACATAGACTCCACTAAGCAGGAAAATGCTGATGATGGAGGCTTCACATAAGTCTTAATATAATACACATTCCTGAGATCTGCTAATGTTCATCTTTGTGACATGGCATGGAATAAAAGGCTGATTAAGGACATGAACTATCTATGTGAGATTGGGTAAATCATTTCCCTGAGTTTCAGGTGTTTTCTTTTGTATTTGGACCAATTGAGATGAAACAAATCTCACTTTGTTCAAGCTTTAATATTTCCATTCACTAAACAGAGAGTTTGCATAGACTTCTTCTTCATGGCAAAGCTGGGTCTTCATTGGAAGATCCTGAACTGCTGATATAAATAGCAGAATATTTTAGAATGAAATATAAATGCCTATTTATATGACAATGTCTTGATTGCTGTTGTTTTGGTCTATGGACTCATCTTTTGTTCTGCATGTAATAATGATCAAAGTTCATGTTATCACAGATAAATGGATGAAAAAGATGTAGTATATATACACAATGGAATATTGCTCATCAATTAGAAATGACAAATTTGATGAATTTGAGATAGCATGGCTGAACCTAGAAGAAATCATATTAGCAGAAACAAGTCAGAAAGAAAAAGACAGAAATAAAATGGTTTCACTAATATATGGGATATAGGAAAAACAAGCAAATATATGGGATATAGGCCAGGGAGAAAAGTCAAAACAAGCCAACTACCAAACAGAAAATTCACAATGGGGGTAGAGGGGTGGATGGGAGTGGTCACAGAGGGGGAGTGGTAGGTGAACCCCAGGGGATAATTTTAAAAAGAAAGAAGAAAATTAGATTCTTAGGGTCTATTCCCCACCCTCTGTAACAGTATTTCTGTAAATGGGATCTCAGAATCTGCATTTTAATGATATCCCCAATTGACTGCTGTGATTGTAGTCTAGATAATATCAATATATTTTGCTATTGTCCTTTCAACCTGTGGAATTAAAATATATTTGTACTTTCTTCTTTAAAAGATATTATCAAGTGTAAGAAACAATAACACATTAATACTTCAATAGGCTACGTAAGCATATTATGTCAATGAAACATTTACATACATTTCTATTTATTCTTTTAAGCACTTGTATTTGTCTTACCACCAAGGTTGGTTTCTTAAACTATGTTTTATTCATGAATCTGTATGAAAAGTGAACACAGTTTAAATACAATTAGCATAATTTCAGCAAGAACATCTGTTTTATTCAGTATTCCTATTTCATAGGCTCTACCTTGACAAGTACTTTCAGGTAGGCTTTGTGAATACAAGTAGTAAAAAAAATAAAATAAAATAAAAATAAATCAAAAACTGGGAAAAAAAAGTTCATTGTTATCAGAAGAGCTAAGATGTTGATGACTACCCATGGTGAGGATTGACCTTTTTGTATAAAATGAAATTAGATAAACCATATACTTGGAACACGAGGGTTTAATCTAGGAGCTCATTTTGCCAAAGAGCAGAGAGCATTGTTTGGAAGAGATTGGAAGAGATTTTGACTAGAATAGTCTCCACTATTAAAACTGGCTTGACAAAATAAATTCCCCAGACTTTGGGTATTACAGTAGTTTTATTGTTTAACAAGCCAGTTAAGTCAGTTTCCTATTTCCCTACTATCACATATTCATATGCCACCTGCAGGAATTGTGTAAATCTCTGCATTTATTTCAAAAGATGCATTGCCATGTCATTAATTTATTTTACAACAAAGGAGTAAACCATAGGTAGATGTAAGCCATACAATAAAGAATTAAAAGCAATCCTACTGAATTCTCAAATTAAAATGAACTAAAAATTTCCCAGGATTCTGAGATCCGCTGCTTATAGTCTGATATTTCTGGACATATTTAGTCTACTGACAACCAATCATCCTTTATGGCAACTGCGATACTACTGTTCTAACAATTTAAAAACAATCTTTAGCTTAGCATTCATTATATTATACAGTCTAGACCCAACTGTCTTTCCAGTTTCTCCTACTCAAGTTTAGTAAAGCAAATCTAGAGCCTCTAGATTGGGTTTATTTCTAGAATACTTTTATTTAATACTATTAAAAATATTGTGCAATATTTCAACACTTCATATCAAAGAGAAAATACAAAAATATGAAATTTTGTCCTTCTTTGAAAATCCAGAATCTCTGGCAACAATGGGTTCCTCACTTTTTTTCTGACAATAATCACAAGTGTTCCCAAGTATCAAATGCTTTTGCTGATAGTCAGACCCTCTTCAATTCCTTATAGGTGTGTAGGGCTCATTCATCTAATAACCTTATTCATTTTCATTCCCTGAGAAGTCTCTGTAGACATCTGATTTGAGGCTCTTACTCCAATGAATTTGAATAGTTAGCTATTCACCTACCTTTCCTGCCTCCCTTCTATTTTTGTCTTTTTTTAATAATTATTTTTTACTGCACATATATGTGTGCATATAAGGATATATATATATATAATTATTTATCCTGAGGTTTTCCCACCACCTTGTCACCCATGAATCATCTTAATTTCTTGTGCCCTCTCTTGCTCCATGCTTCAGTTCTGCTGAGTTAGTTTTAAATTTTTCTTGTTTATTTGTTTTTTTCCCCCATATTCTCATATAAGTGAGACCATTCAGTATTTCTCTGTCTTTTTTTTTTACTGGCATATTTCCGCTAACATGATTCCTTCTAGTTCCATTAATGTTGCCTCAATGACATAATTTTTCCTATTTTGATTGATGAACAGTATTACATTGTGTAAATATACCGCAACTTTCTGATCCATTTGTCATTTGGGACATTTGGGACATGTGGATTGTTTCCATATCCTGGTGATTATAAATAGTGCTGCAGTAAATATCTGCATACAGGCCTCATTTTGAATTAGTGTGTTTGTACCCTTTGGGTAGATTCCCAGAAGTGGGATTGCTGGGTCAAATGGCAGCTCCATTTTCAGTAGTTTGAGGTCCTCCACACAGCTTTCTTTAGTGACTGGAACAGTTTACATTCCCACCAACAGTGTAAGAGTGTTCTTTTTTCTCCACATCCACACCAGCACTTGTTGTTTCCCCTTCTTTTTTTTTTTTTAATATGGGCCATTCTTACTGGTTCCACTCCATCTTTGAATTGTCCCCTTTCTATAAGTGACCAAGCTATACTGTTTCACATTAATAGCCAGTGCCCTCATAAATACTTTCCTACCAACCATTCTTCAACCTCCATAATCCTAATATTTATGAAATTATATTTCACTATCTTGAAACATGGAGAAGTAGAAAATGGTTTTCAGATCCTTCGTGAGTTAGAGAGCACTGGGTGGGTGACTAAGAGCACAGACTTTGGTGTCAAGCCAACTTGGACTCTATGCTCTATCACCCACTGACTATACTATCAAGTTTGTTCTTTTATCTTTTAAGATACAGATTCTTTCTGTGCAATGTGAAGATTAGACTTTCATTCATTTCATAGAGTTTTGTAAGATTAGAGGAGGCAATGCACGAAAAGAGTTGAGGACAGCTCCTGACACTTCGTAAGTGCTCGATAAATGTTAACTATGCCAGCTCTTGTTAACAAGATGCATGGCTGGCATTTCTTTTCACTGTACCCTTTGAAAGCAAAGAAATTTTGCAGCTGAATAATCAAAAGGACCATGTAGCCGATCTTATTTGCAGTCCATGAAACAAGCAGCAACAGAAATCTTTTTTCATCTATTTTACTGGATAGTAAAACATCAATATTTGACATTTACATAGCACCTGCAGAATATAAAACAGCTGGGGCTCGTGTTTCATAAATGAGCCCTCAAAGGACTTTACCTTCAGGACACATCTCATTAAAATCAAAGCAACATAATATTATCACCCTCCTTAAAGAAATGGCAGAATTATATATTTTTCACAGAGAAACTGATCATAATAGAGCATAAGAAATTACCAACACTTTATATAGAATTTTGTCACCCTATTACTCCTTCCTGGAACATAAAATGCAGGCCAAATCAACTTCCTCCTAGAAAGGGCAAAGGAAAACATACAAACCCCACCATATGGGTCAAAATAAATAATGGTACCTGGCCATTTAGAAAGTTGATGAATAAAAAGGAGGAAGAGGAGTACAGTGCTAAGGACATGATCATACATAATCCTAAAAACCCTAATAAACAAGACTCTGACACTTTCCACTGACATATAAGGAATCTAAAGCTTGGGAAAGTTACATCAAAAGCTTGTTACACAATCAGTGAGAGGCAGAGGTAGGATGCTAGTTCAATTCTCCTTGCTCCAAGAACTATTCTGTATGCTCTAATAGTGAGGGTTACTCTGGAAGTGCCTATACAACAAAATTAATTTATTCAATCATCATTTGTACTCTCCAGAATTTGTACTAAATTCCAGATCACTAGAACTCAAGAAAATGTTTGGATACAGAGAGATACATTTGAGGTAATAATGAGATTCCTATGAAATATTCTAGCTAAAACCATTATATACAGGTTGAGTCATTTCTAAACTTCATTGAGATCAAAGAACAGTAAATCAAAGAGGAAAAAGGATTTTTTTTAAATATTGATATTAAAATGATTCTTGAAAAACTTGGAGTGAAAACTACTCCTGTATTTCCTGACTATGCAAGATTATAATGTGAGAATTTTGGGGGCCAGAATTTGACTAGCTGGTTATTTAGAAGTCAGATAGTTTTGGGGTGAAGGCTTTCCTCTTCCTCTCAGCTTCCAATTTTGAGAATGTAGTTCTAACTTTATGACTTGTTTTGATTATTAACATGATATATGTAGTAACTGGTCTATAGCCAATGCTAGTCTTTCTCCCTCCCCTAGAAGGAAGAATTTGTTTTAGTTTCTGTCCCTAATATTTGGGGCAGACACATATTTGGAGGTGTGTCAGACTTCATTGACAGTGATAGTTGTTGTGACTGTACACACTAGACACAAAAACTTCATTCTATTAAAAACATATTAAAATAGAAATACTTCTGAAAAGAGAAACAATTTCTGAATATTTGATAGAAGAATTCAAGATTAAAACATTAAGACTTTTGAGAACAGTTGGATAACTTTAGAAACTCAAGTCTTTCAAGGTCAGGAAAACGCAAATATACTTCACTCCAAGTTTAATCATAACAACAACAAAAAAAAACCTGCCTTTTCCCTCTTTATTATATTTCTATTTTTTTAAGGAGATAAAAGACAAAGAAAGGTAGTTTTAGAACTTCCACTGTTTCTCTGAGCAAGAGTAATGACTACATTCTCTGCAGGTAACAAAATCCTATTTGGCTTAGCAAAATGCATCAGTAAGGAAAATGAGTTATTCAGGTCTTTTCTGCCACTAGCCTCTTTGGCTACAACCTGTGGCTATAACTGTTAATGAGGAAGGTGCTTGAGAGCATGAGCAGTGCCATGTGCCCCCTTAATTGTGGACACCTAGATTAAAAGAGCACGGACATGGGCATTTGCAAGTGGCAGAAGCTGCCACAACCACTACCAGTTCTACTACTGCGAAAATAACCATGAGTGGTGCAGCTACAGAAGAAGTGAGAGAGACAACACCAGAGAGAGGCCAGAGAAAGTGGAAAGATCTGTGGAGTCTGGAGAGTTTCACCTGCCTTCCTTCCTGCTCGCCTGCCCACCCGCCTACCTGCCTTACAATTGGCCCAGACTCTCTGCTTGTTGTGCAGGTGTACCTGGTTCCCTGAGAGAGCATGAAATCCTGTAAAACTCACAAAGAGCTCTGGGATCTTCTTTGTCCATCTGCTCAAATCAATAGAGAACCTGCACTGCATGGGCTTAACCAATAGCATCAATGGGCCCCTGGGTTATGGAACCCTAATGGGGGTAGGATGGTGCAGAAGCTAAGCTTCTCTACCTAATGAATTAAGTAGATGTGCTATCTGAAAATGTACTATGTTTATGAATTATAAGAAAATATTCTATAGTTAATGAATTAAATCCTTGCACTTAATTTGTTTTCTCTGCATTGAAAGTAGAAAGAGAGAGACTGGAGTAATCTAATATGTGGGTAAAGAAAAGTCTTTGAAGGTCTTTGAAGGTCTGAAAATGTGATGACCAGTAGTGACTGTTAGTGAGCGGATGGGTGATGGAAACTTGGATATGATGCATGGTGTTGAGGTTAAAGGTTGTTCATCACAATCACTATTCACACATGGAACAGGTCAGCAAGCAGTGATAGCTATTACTGGGTGTTCACATTGTGCTGAGGACTGTATCACCTGTTGACATAGGCAGCTAATTACAAAAACATGGGAGTTCATGCTTTTATTATGTCTTTTTTGTTTTCCCCTGTGGAAGCTGATGGTAAGAGAGATAGCAGATTTTGGCTTAGGTTACCTATCTAGCAAATGTTAAGGCTAGGATTTGAACCTGTTTTCATTGTTAACCATGTATAGCCATATACATGCTTCCCTTAATCAGAGATCATCACATTGATAAATAGTATATAAAAAAAAGCAAATCATATGGGAATTTTTCACCATTCACAATGGAATGAGATGTAATGACTAGTGATTAGTTGCAACTAGTGGAGAAAGAAGCCAGTCATAGCATGAATCTGACACAAAAACTCTTTTCTCCAAATAGTCTATAGGAAGTAGTTAGGTGTTATTCATATATAGAATTATATCAAGCTATCTACACCAGAGTTAAATGATCACATTCTATCATTTTTCTGTGGTTTATTTTTCAAGGTAACTTTATTTGAACTTGTCAAGAAATTCTCAGACCATCTTTAGTTAGCTGACTCCCCCCCCCCCCCCATTTTTGATTCATTTGCTCTCTGCTAGAATATACAAAGATGACCTGTGAGGGTAAAAAATCAGGAGCACCGCTCTACAGGTTTTGGCTAGAGATGTGGTGGAATGTGGCAGTGAAGATGAAAATGTTGTCTACGATACCAAATCTAACCTGGGAGTTGTGTGACCATGAAAGCCCCCATGCAAAGTGTTGGTCCCAGGAGCAGGGCTATTACTTTACCAGAGTGGCCTGGAGTAAAACTAAACTGAGTTGGAGATGAGGTGCAGGTGAAAGTTAAAAAGTCTACGGTTAAGTCCAAGAAGTAAAGTGCTTCAACGATGGTCAGGTGTTGGGAAGGACAGCAACCTATCAATACTCAAGAGAAAACTAGAGCAGTTAGAAGGGTGTGTGTGCACGCATGCATGTGTGAGTGTGTGTGCTCCCATGTCCTCTTAAACTAAATTGGGTGTGAGTGCTAAGAAATGGGGACAAGTCAAATGATCTAACAGCACAGGACTAATTGTATACTTAGTGTATTGCAGACCGTTAATTTGTCAATTTCTTCAATTACCATAATGTGAGTTTTATTTTAGTTTCATGAAGATATTTTTGCAGATTGTGGCCAAGAGAATTGTAGCAGGGAGATTATTCCAGGTATGCAAAAGGAGGCTTAAGATGATGGACAACTATCAGATAACAAGATTCTTTATGCCATGAGATTTTCAGAGCTAAGGTTTATACTACAATCTGATTTGTGAACTCATTTACCTGTTCTTACAGCAGGGTTCCTTTTACTTATTGCAGCTAAATCTGTTACCATAAGAGCATCCAGTTAATACCAGCTGTTTCTGTTACTTATTCATTTCATACCCCAGAAGTTTGTCTCCCTTATGTTTGGAACAGGTAGCAACTTTGAGAACAATGCCTTACAAAAACCAGACTGGCTATTTAGGAATATTCCAGGTAGGTTGAACAACCCATCCTTTTCTAAATGTCTAGCACCATCTGGAAGCATTTTTGCTTTTTATGAAAACTTCAGGTCATCTGATTATTCCATGGTTCATTGCTCTAGAAAATGTTTCCTAAATAAATATAACTTACAAGAAACCTCAAAAAATAGAAGAACATAACATTTCTATGCAACACTATATTAGCATGATTTCAGTGGCAAAAAATTTAGAGAGATCATTTCCCATATAAATCAGCATAGAATTAATGAATTTGAGCCAGAGGGAATTTGAATACTGACAATATGGCAAAGATTAAGAATATACTTCATTGAGAAAAATCATTGAGATGGTTTTAATTCCTCAGAGCTACTATTATATTTAAATATAACTATATCTATAACTCATCATATAAAAATCATATTAGAATGATTTTATATATCTATAACTCATCATATAAAAATCTATAACTCATCATATAAAAATCATATTAGAATGATTTTAAAAAACTAATAGCTGTGTTCTTCATTATCTCTATATTTTCAATAAATGTTGACAAAAGGACTTTTTACTCACGTATTCTGGTTTATTCTACTAAAGAGAGCAGAACTATTCCTTTAATTTTCATTGCCCAAAAAAGATAAACATAGATCAAGAAGAAATTTTGAAAATGAATAAAAAATCTGCTAAAAATGGAACTACAATATATGAAAATCCGCTTAAAATGGAGTTTAATTATATTTTTATAATTAATTGCACTATTTTTGTTTTTCAGGCTACTAGGTTATTTCTTGCCATGGATTAAAAACTGACTATATTTCCAATAGTAAGCAGCTGAAATTTTGAAATGAATAATTTTTTTAAGCAGATGTGAAGTTAGTAATAACAAGCCTGGAAAAATATCCAAGTGAAATAAACTCCTCAAAAATGTCAGTAATCTTATAGTCAATTCACTTTGAGCCAAAGAGGAAGGAAAGTTAGTCTAGCCAAAATTCTAATTGTAAGGAAGCAACCCATTCCTTCTTGACATGAAAAACTCTTCTATAATAACTGCAGAGTTGATGGTATGATGTGATCATAAAGCTATCCAATTAAGCAGAAGGAAAGAATGTGTCAAACTTGTCAACTAGAACATCATGTTCAGCTAACAATTCTGTGTGGTTCACAAATTGCCACCGTGGCATTCAACTGCTCCTCACTAGGGATTTCAAGTAGTATAGCTGATACCATAAGCAACAGCTAACTGAATTTCCTCCCCTTTCTCCATAGAAAGAAATAACGAATCCAGCAAAAGCATTTTTGCAGCTTCCCTATTGTACACATTAATAGCCTCATTCCAAATCAATAAAGTGGCAATAGCCTGAAATGAAAAGGCCAGCTTTTCTGAAAACATATATTTCATGCTCGTGATTACCTTATAGTAAAATATTCTCTAATGCTTTTTTCTTTCCTTTATCTTCCTTCTTCCCTTTCTCCTTTTCTTCCTTCAAATATATATATGTATATATATATACTTATATATATATACACACATATAGGTGAGATATATACCCACATATATATATATATATATACATAGGCTAGATATAGATATAGATATCGGGTAGTTGAAATACCAACTACAGATACAGAGATAAAAAATATTTGTCCTTAAATCTTGTAGCCCCAAATCAGAAATATAAAATAAAATCTCATGTGATAGTAGAACTGGATTGAATAATATTCATTACTTTATTTACTGCTTCGATAAGCATATAAAGCAAGTCAGTGTGGGAAGTTAGTGCTCAGGAAGAGGGATGCTTTCTGTGAATCATAAAAAAATTGAGTGAGAAGAGGAAGAAAGGTCAGGAGACAGAGTGAATAGTACATGAACAGTCCATCAGGAGAAGACAAGCAGTGGACTTGAGCATCAGTGAGCATTGTGGCTGAAACATGGTATTTGAGGAGCCTTGGTAGATAAGATGAAGAGGCAGAGGCAAGGTCTAGGAACAAATTTATGTGGCACCAATGTTGGGCTCTACATTGTATATAATGATAACCCTTATAAGGGAGTTTTATCTGCAAACAAAGGAGCCCAGGGCCTTGCTGTCAGTAGTGATGTCTTAGAGCATGGTGGGGTTGGCCATAGCTACTCTCTGCAGAAATCTGGTGGGTGGCCTCTGTAGGGCCAATAGAGAGTTCTTAGGAAAGTGGTTTGAAGCTGATGTTTGGGGACAGGTCTAGTTTGTAGCAATAGACTCGGGGGTAATTGACCTTCACAGGGAATATAAACAATGGCATTAGCTGAGAACAATAAGAAAAAGTAGATTAGAAGAGATGGAAGAGACAGTGTATGTTACAAGTGCAGGAATGAAGATGCAGGTAATTACACATGGTGGTAGTATAAGATACCCATAAACATATACTATAGCGGAAATGGAGAGTAATAGTCGTTGTGCAGAGGGTTTTAGAGTCAAAAGAAGATTTATAAAGGTTTTTTAGAGTAAGCTAAATTAGAGTGTAGAAAGTGAAGTATCATTAGAAGTTAAATGATTTAATATTTAGAGGAAAAAGAAATCATACAAAGAGCTAGATGGAAAGGAGATAAATGAAAATAGAAAAAAGACTATAAATTGAGACTGGATCTATATATGCAAGAATAATTCCTCCTCTGATCCTGTAGGCAAGGATAATATAGAGATTAAAGATTAAGTATGGAGATGAAGGTGAGACTATGTTTTTGTTTTTGTTTTTTTCCATAGGTAGCATCTAAGGAAGGAAGCTTAGGGAAGGAGTAAATTTTGGAGCATTTGCTTAGGAAAGGAAAAGAATTGTGATAAAACTTAAATGAAACAGGAGTTAACTGGCTGAGAATAATGTCTAGATGAACCTGAAAAACCATGCATCTTGATTGGCACCAATTCATATAATATATATAGCAGTTGTTTTTCAATTATTGAAGAAGAGATAAAGATAGAAGAAACTCAAGGAGCAGCAGATGGTGAGTTGATCAGAATTCTGGTTTACAAGGCCAATGTTTTGGAAATAACAGAGAGTAAGAACTGATGGTGTTAGTACATACATTATGCAATGATTCACCACGAAGTCTAGGTTGAGTAGAGACATAAACAAGACAAAGAGGGAACAGATAGAAAAGCAAGTAGAAAGACAATAAAATAGATGATTCCTTGAGGTGGAAGGGCAAGGAGCAGTGAAATTTAGAAGAGATTGATGTGGACAGATTCCTGATTACAAGTTAAGTGTAGCTGTGCATCAGTGGAAAGCGGGATAATAAGGATACCTCAGAGTACAGTTGAATGGTGAATGGGTCATTTGTGTTGATTCTTCAGTCACTGAAGATCTTGATAGAACATGTGATAAACAGGAAAATTGTAACACAATTCCTTTTTTTACCTTGACAACTCCAAGTCAACCACTAGCTCACTGTATCATTCATGGGGTTTGCTAAATCCCAACTGAAAAGCTAGAGGTAAGAGTTTGCTAATTCCTTACACAAACATTTTTGATGTGTTGCAATTGTTACCTTTCCTAAGTACATAACTTGTCACTAAGACAAGAATTAGGATTGTTGAGAAAAGCAAATCTGGTAACTGTTCCTTACTAATCTTTTTTTTTCTTCTTTTTTTAAGAATTTAAGATATTTTTTTGTGGGAAGAAAGCAAGTTAAATAGGTATACATATACCTATTGTATACCTATTTATTATAGGTATTTATTATAGGTATACAATACCATAATTACAAAATTATAACCATGCAAAATAATATATTATTTACTGATGCGTTTCAAATACTACCAGCATGGCAAACATCAGATCCAGTGTACTAATTATTAGTTCTGAGAATGTATAATGGGGAATAGGATGGAAGATAAATCTACAGAGAATGTCAACTATCTCTGTGATGGTTGTTCTTTTTTTTAAATTTAATTTAAAATTTTTAAATTTGCATATATATGTGTATTTATATTTTTATTACATTATTGCATTATTGTGTACCCCAGGGCTTTCCCACTTCACTGACACCTGCTAACCATCCTGATCTTTTGTGCTCTTCACCTCCCCCACCTTTGTCCCCCTCCTCGTCTCTTGCTCCATTGTTCGGTCCCATTGATTGTTTTTATTTTTTCTTATTTGTTTGTTTGTTTTTCTCCATATCCATTATATAAGTGAGACCATCCTGTATTTCTCTCTTTTTTTATTTCTGCTAATATAAGTCTTTCTAGTTCCATCCATGTTGCTGCGAATGACATGTGTTTGTCCTCCTTGATGGATGCATAGTATTCCATCGTGTATACATACCACTTTTTTTTAAGCCAGTCATCTGTTTTGGGGCAATAGGTTTACAATTGGTAATTGTAAACAGAGCTCAATGAACATGCGCATACAGGTGTCCTTTCGAATTAATGTTTTCATGTCCTCTGGGTAGATTCCTAGTAGTGGGATTGCTGGGTCAAATGGTATGTTCCTTACTAATCTTAATCCATAAAAATGACCCCAAAAGTCTTTTGCCATAAACAGTGATTTGATTAAGTCAAGATTCTGAAGGTCAAGAATTCAGGCCAGGCATGGTGGCGCTTGCCTGTAAGCTTCAGCCTATGAAGCGGCAGGGGCTAGGGATCATGGGAAAAAAAAAAGAATTCAGAGAGCACTACCAGGTGTCTGGTGTCTCAGGTGAAGAACTGAGATTCTGACTGTGGGTATTGGAGAGTTAGGCCTAGAACTGTCAAGGAGGTATCTTAATTCATGTCCCTGGTGGATACCACTGTCAGCTGGTCCCTCACCCATGATGGTCAGCTGAAAAACCACAGTTTGAGCTTCCTCACAGCATGGTAACCAGAGAGTAGTAGACTTGTTCCACACTGTTGGGGGCTCAAAGATGAGTGTTTTAAGAGTTGAAACTAGGGTTGGGCATGGTGGTGCATGCCAGTAAGCAGCAGTCTAGGAAGCCAAGGCCGGGACCAGGGATCATGATTCGAGTCCCATTGGGGGCACATAGCAAGACCCAATTCCAAAAAAATAGCTGGGCATGGTGGCACGCGCCTGTATTCCCAGCTACCTCAGAAACTGAGGCTGGGGATTGCTTGTGTCTGTGGTACCCTGGGCAACATGAGCCTGTGGTTCCATGGGCAAAAATAGCAAGACCTAGTCTCAAAAAAAAAAAAAAAAGAATTGAAACTGTGTGATCTTTTCTGATCTAATTTTGGGAGTTACATGGTGGCACTTCTATTACATTCAACTTAGTGACAAATCTGTTATTAAGGTCAGTTCAAGTGGAAAAGAAAGAAACACAAACCTCATCTCTCAATTGGAGAAGTGTCAAAATTTGCAAAGCTATTTTACAACTTCTAGGTGGTATTCAAGGACATTATTTAGCCTTATTCCTATGGGGAGTGTTTTACTCTATTTCTAAATGTTTCCTACTACGAATATCCCTGAATTACAACTATATAATGTTCTTAAAGAAGCAAAACTATGGAGACAATAGAACAATTGGATGTTTCGTGGATTTGGAGAAGGCAGGAAGAACAGGTAGACACAGGGTTTCCAGACGGTTGAAATACCCTGTGTGATGCAATATTTGTTTATACATATCATCATAGGTTTATATACTCTGGTTTCTCTACAGATTGTATAAATCTTTTGCCTTTTACATATCATCATGTTTGTCCAAACCTATAGGAAACAGACCTCCAAGAGTGAGCTCTAACATAGATTTTGATTTCTGATTTTGAAGAGATTATGATGAGTCCACTTAGGTGAATCAGTTGTAGCCAATGGGCCACTCTAGTGGAGATGTTGGTAATGAGGGAGGTGAGTTTGTGTACAGGTGGAATCTGTATACCTTTATCATTTTTTTGTTGATTATATATTTTTTCTTGTATTATTATATACCCCAAGTTTCTCCAACCACCATATCACCCATGCGCCCTTGTCATGATCCCTTGTGCTCATTGCGGCCGATTACTCCATTTTTCTTGAACATAAACCACTCTTAAAAATACTTTTAAAAAAACTAAACATAGTAGAAATTGTACATGAATTAAATTTTAAATAAGACAAATCTCTTTTTACTCTCTTTCTTATAATTGAGATTTCCCAATTTCCTATGTTTCCTATGTTCCATAAAGTGTGTTTGGGTACATATTAGTAATTCCCTTCATAACTAAAAAACCATCAATTATATGCTGCACATTTCATAAAACCACTCAAAAAACCTCAGTTTTTCATAGGGAAAATTGGATACCCAGTGTTTATTTCAACAATAGTACCAGTAAGCAATAAATACTCATGTTTCCCATTCTTTTTCAATGAACATGATTTCTTGGCAAATACAAGCTTATGCTATTTTAGTTGTCTTAGAAAATGCCTGCATTTGCTTAAGAGTTGCCTAATGTTTATCATTAAGCATAGGTTACTGTATTGAGTGAATATGTTTTATTTTTGTATGCATATTATTTAAAAATAGAACAAGTAAAAGATACTGGCTTGAAGTTTAGTTCCTTTAAATGAGGGATACTATTTTGCACTGGTATTTTCACTTTATTGAAACACTTCATTTTATTGGAGAATTAACTCTTAGTTCATTTTATTTCACAAAAATATCCAACTAGATCATAAAATGCCAACTCTATGCTGCAGTTTTCAAGACAGCAATAAAAACTATGGGCTAAGCATGTGCTTAACTAGAATCAGGAGTTCTGAATTTTCTGGGTTGCATTGTTTGCGCCATTGCTTGCTAGCTGATGGGTAATTACTCTAATTGAGTCTTGGTTTTCTTTCCTATAAAATGGAGTAGTTTATATCAAAGTCACATTTCTATTTGTCACCACTGGGAAGGTGCTAAGTTGGCATCAAGAGTAGTGGTCAGACGTGTGTGGCCAGACCAAACATCCTACAATTCACAGGACAAAACCCACAGGTGAGTGTTATCTGGCTTAAAACATCAATGCCAACCTGTTCTGGAGGAAATGAGATGATAGCATGCTACAATTGCTAAGGAGTAAATGGTATTATTTAGGGTGATTAATATCTATGTTTAAACTCAGCTAATTTGCTCTGGGGGTGGGGGCTGGAGGGTGGGAAATGAATAAAGACAATGATTGCTACAAAAGTTATGAAGAGTTTAGTTTAGCAATGTGTCTACCAGCGTATGATCGATGTACTTAAGTCATTTGTTGCCCTGGGTATTTTTGGTGATTTTTATGAAACAATTTATTACTCAGCAGTGTCCTTCCTCTTTTCTTTAGCCTCACTAAGTCCTCAATTGATTTTTTGTTTGTTTTTCTTTTTTCTTTTTTTTTTTTGGATTGAAGAAACTTCTTATCCTTGAATGTGGTACCACATCTGTAATGAGACCCTGGCATCAATTGCTCTCCCGTTGGGAAATGACCTAATCAACAAAAATCAGTATATATAAAACCAAAAAGAGGGGGAGATGGGGATTCAGGGAAAACCAATTAGCATCTTAGCCAACCAAATGTTCTTTTACATTCCAAGTAATCTGTTCCCTATTTCCTTTTCTTTGTAACTAGATTGCCCATCGGCAATACATGGTTTTGATAATGATGGGGATAATGAGATGAACTTCAAGACTTACAAAGTGAAGAAATAATCAACTGAAAATAAGACCTTCACTTTGGAAGGAATTGAATTGGCTTGTATAATAAAGAAGGTTAATTCATCCAGCTGGATATTGGTAACTAAGGAACCTTTATTAAAGATGAGCCCGAGGCACAAATTCCAGTGCTTGCAGTGGAGAGAAATAAGATTTTATATTTTGTGTCCTCTTGCCCGAGAAGTTTTTAAATTATTGTGTTATCTGACAGACTATTGTGAACCACAATTTACATAGTGAAGAGGTTCTAACAGGTTTCATAAATGCCTGATGATTTCAATGATCCACTCAATAAAAATACACCAAATGAAAAAGTAGGATAAAAATAGCTCTAAATAATTTCTCAGTGCCAGACCTTTCTTTCATTGAATATTTTCATTAGTAGGATATTTACTACCTTATCCCTCTTTAAAGCACAACTATAAAGTCTTTTTAATTCTCTCAAACAAGGTCCAGACTTGTGAGGTGTTGGGTTGTTTTCTCAGTTAACTATATCCAAATGAACATTTAAATGAATGAACATGATCTTCCCCCTCGTAATGTTCTGCCACATATTCAAGCATATATGAATATTACTCATATTTCCTATTACTATTAGTGACAATATACAATGAGAAAAATAACTTTTTCTTGGCAACTGATAAAGCTAAGTTTACTGCAGTATGCTGCAGAGATCATCAGTATCATACTCCATACCAACTAAGAAGAAACAGTAATCTTCTTCAAAAGGGATCCTGGAAAAAGGAGGATGAAATTAACTCATCATCACCTCTCTAGCGGTTTGAACTTGGGAAATTACTAGGCTCTCTTAACTTCAGTTTTCTCATCTGTAACATGGGAATGAGATATAAAAAATAAAGTCTATCTTAGTTTCTACCTATGGCTGTTGCTAAGTTCAGAAATGTTGGGGAAAACATTGAAAAGTGGAATCAAATAAAATAGCTGGAAATAATAATAAATTTTGGTGAAAAGAGGACATCTAGATGAGCAGTTAATTCATCTGTTCACTGAATCATATTTAGTTACTATAGTTCAGTTGCTTTCTCATGAGAATTCAACCATTATTTTTGTGAATGTATAGATAATCACTGGTTTGCTAAAATCATTAATCAATTATTTCCACGATATCATGAATTTTCAAGCAAAATATACTAGTGTTAAATCTCAATGCTATTACATACAGAATATGGCATAAATTAGCTAACTCTTCCTTTCGTCATATGTACTTGGGTACATAAAATGTATAGAGTGTTTTGGGAAGGATCAAATTCTATGAAGAATACAAACTTGCCTGGAAAAAATGGTGACTACTGAATTCATGTTAGGATTTTGCAAAGATATTGGCAATAGTCAGAATAATTTCTAATTATATTTCAACTTCCTAGTGCAGAGGTGATCCAAAAGTCAAAATGATATACAGATAATAATCAATTAATAATATAGATCAGTCTTGTGGCTGCTAAAAATAAAATATCACTCAGTAAGTAAACTTGCTGACTAAATGCTAATGTTTGCCTCAATTGTTTGCTTTCCATTTACATTCTTGCTCTGCCAACATTCTGATTCTACTACTAGAAGCCACAGTTAATTGAGCTTGTAATAATAGAAGAGTACCAAAATCTTATTTCTTTAGCTCAAAAAAAAATCCACAGATGCCCACCACTGGTGAAAACATCAGCATCATTTCATGGTATTTTGCAGAATCAGATTAAACTTAACAGCTGAGACTAAAAAGCACCACTAGCTCTGTTGAAAGATCTCTCTCAGTTGGATTGGGTTGGACTGCATCATATTTGACTTTGTTTTACAAACCACATGCTCTTTGTTGTCATCCCTCTCTGAGTTCACCCCCTGGCATTTGAAGGTTTTCACTAATGGTAAACCAGCATCAATGCTAGTCCAACAATGGTGCCACTGTCAGTCCAGACTAAGGATATCAAAGAGAGGATATCAAGGATCTTCAAACATAACTTCAAGCATAAGGTTTCAGCCAACAATGTCATATCTACATTGATCATTGAAGCAAGCTAATTGAACAAGACTCTATTTTATACCTGTATATGATTAGGACCAAATTAATGTCAAAACCAAAAAAGTTTGTGACTTTTGGGGGAGGAGCACAGGGTAGCAAGATGGCATTGATGGTTTGAACTTGACTATGGTGGTAATTTGGAATGCTTGAAGTTTTCAAATGACTATAAAGCAATCCATTCACATAATGTAGAGAAACCTGATCATATTTATGAAAACTGCTTTGCAGATACTTGCCCAAGTGTCAGATGAAAGTAAAAAACAGTATTGTTATCTTTATGTGTTCTTAGTGAAAGCATGTTATACTTCCATGGGATTCTTTAGAAAAATTAATAATAAAAGAATGTTTTGTTTAATACCTTCTACTTTAATACCATACCCAAGTGAATATGGGTATATAATAATCATAACTTTATAATCGTCTCTCCTGGCTACAAACATAAGTCACACACACACACACACACACGCATACACACACACACATTCACATGCCCACTCCTCTTTCTTCTCAAAATTGAACACACGCCTGCATTTACTCAAACTCAATGCTCCTTACATTTGTAAGAGGTGTGTATAATTTGCATAAAGTGAAATAAATGGGTCTTAAGTTTACAGTTCCATTCATTTGGGTAAACACAGCCATTTATTATAATTCCAAACCTCTATCAGGATATGGACATTTCCACCATTTCAGAAGGTTCACTCATGCTCTTTCTCATTCAACGCAAACTTCCTCCCTACTCATACACACAAGCAATCAATGTTCTGGTTTCTACATCCGTGGATTGATTTGACCTCTTCTAGGAACTGATCTAAACAAAATCATAATGTCAATAAGCAACTATTGGCATCTTGATTCTTTCACTCAGTATAGTGTCTTTAAGTTTCATGTTCTCAAGTGTGTCTTTTATTGCTAAGTAGTTTCCCATTTATGAATATGAAAAATTCACCTCTCCATTTTTTTAATGATGGGCTGATTAAATGTAAACTTCTGTGAACAATCTTGTCCCAGACTTAGTAGATAAGGTTTTTTTTCCTCTAGAATAAATATTTAGAGGTTGATTTGCTGTGCCACAGGGTAGATGTAGGCTTAATGACTAAAGTTAACTCTTAGAAACTGCTCAATAATTTTCCAAAGTTGTTGAGTCATTTTTGAGTCTCAGGAATATACAAGAGTTCTGGACATCCACATCAATGCAGCATGTAATTGTAGTTAGTCTTTTTTCATTTTAATTTTTCTGGTTGGTGTATATTTCACTTTAACTTTAATTTGTCTTCCTCTGGTAACACTTGCATGAAGGTATTTTCATTTGTTTATTAGCCATTTGTGTAAATATATAGACAAATGCATTTTAATTATATATTATAATTTTGTTAGATATATTTTGCTATAAAATATTAAGGTCTTTTACAATATACATTAAAGCAAAGTTTCTCTGTTCTCTTTCAAATACAAATTGGAGTCCATGAGAGTCTATAATAGGCCCATTACCAATGTAAGAGATTTCAGAGAGTTCAAGCTATAGATATCATTAGGAAAATTTACTATTAGTTGACAGTAAGCTTGTCAACTTGTCAATGTAATTAAATGCATTTATATTTAGCATAACAGTCAAACCAGAGGCTATCTTGATTTATGCCCTTTTGAAGGTGGAGAAACCAAGTTAATAGAGATCAGAAGTGAGCTACCTAAGACCATTCAAAATGAAGACTGAAACTAGATTAGTCTGATTGTAAAGAGTATATTCTGCCTTTGAGATAAATTGTTTCTCAAAAACATAAAGGGTTATAGTAAAACGACCTGGTTTTTATATATATATATATATAATATGTGACATATCATATATATGATATATATCATATATACATTATATGTTATCAGTACATTATATGTTATCAGTATTAATGGTTTACATAATATTTTCCACCTGCCCAATTGGCAATCTGGGGGGCACTTTCAGAAACTGCAGTGCCCAGGTCCAAATTCTGCACAGGTGAATCAAATCTCTGAGGTATTGACAGTTAACTTTATTTTTAAGGTTTTCTAGTGATATAGATGCCAGATTGTGTACTAAAGCACTTCTAGAGGATTAATCAGAAATCCCTCTGTATTACTACTCCTCCAAATGTCCTTCCTTCAAAACTCATCTCCTTCAAAACTCATCTCTTACTACCCATGAAGAACAGACCATGCTATTTTTCTCAACACCCTCCTAAGTCCTACCATTTCCCTCCCTCTCTGTATGCCCTGATATCCTTGCATGTTTATTCTTCCATCTAAAATTTAATAAATTAAATTTTACTAAATTTAATAAAATAAAAAATTATCCTTTCAAGAAAACTGTCAGCCAGAAAAGTTAAAATGAAACATGATATAATTCTCATTTATGATGTCTTTTCAAAGGACCAGGACAAAGTTGGAAACTGGCAGAAAGCCAAACTAAAGAAAATAAATAAAAGAAACTCTAAGGTGACTTCAACAGAATCGCAGATCATCCCCTAGTACTAAATCCATATGTGCTTCAGGTTAGTCCTGGGCAAGGTGAAAATCAGTCTCCAATCAGGAAAAAGCTAGAATTAACATGCTCTGCAAGATCTCATGTCTCCCCTGCACCTGCACAGACTAAAACTATCACCACCAACAATGAAATTCCCTGAATCCAATGTAAATTACTTGTTTAGTTGAAATGGCTATTCATCCATGATAACTTTAAGCTCCACAGAGGATGGTCAATAGAATTAATTTTGGATTCTAAAATCCTACCTTCAAGTCTCAGCTTAACACCTCGCTGGTTGCTTGGCCTTATACAAATGATTCCATTTTCTGGGTTACTTCACTTTCAAGCTATTGGAATAATAACAGTAATTGTGTCAGAAGACTATTGTGAAAATCAAAGGGGAAAATTCATGTCAAGTGATTAGCAGTTTATTATTCTCAGGACTTAAATAAGTATTTGTGATAACTACTATGTCCTTTCTTTGTGCCTCCAATTCCATTTGGATAGAGTGAACATTGTAAAAGGATCTATGCTAGAAGATCTATGTTGTGAAGACTATTGAGATAGGATATGTCCCAAGACATAGTGAGTGCTTTTGCAGCTATTACTGCTGCTGTCACTTATTTGCACACACTAAGTATTCTACTTTTTATGCCGATGTAGAAACTCGAAGGCTCTTTGCACACTAGGTGCATATATGAGGGCTCCAAAGATATAGTTTGAGACATGTGATATCTGAGTCTATCTACAAAGATTTCCCTAAATAGGGAATAATCAGGTGCTAACCAGATACATATTGTAGACCAGCATCCACATTATTCTCATGTTACCTTTTCTTTTTTAAGTGACCATCCATTCCCTGTGGTCATAGTCTCCTTTCCTTTACTGTTGAGTGGACTATGCATTCCTTCAGCCTTGCTTACCAAGTGACTAAAATGGGAGTGGAACAGGAACTCCTTTTGTCTAAGATTACTGGTTGCACATTACTTTAATTCCACTCACAGACTTGCCAGTAGTCAACACAGACCTGGAATCAAGTTTTCCTATCTTTAAGGCCAGTTGTGACACAAGTCTTCTATCAGATATCTCCAGTTTGAGTTTCTCCACCTAGTGTCTCCATGAGGTGACTTCTCAGAATTGTTCTCAGGATTGCTGTACACTTCATGTAAGATCACCTAGCTCAGAACCTAACTTAGTTAGAGAGAGACTTGTTTTATGAACTAAACATGAATCTAAGTGGCTGGAGGACAATGAATTGAGTAATATTTAGTTGAACCCAATATTTTCAATAGAAAGTTCAGTCATCTGTATCTGTCGATTAACCTAGGATGAACCATAAAATCTTTGTTTTTCAATTTTTTCTACAATTGTTTTTTGTTTTTTTACTAATGAGTCATCTTCCTTTTTGCTGTAAGCAGGCAATTCTTATCCTCTTTTTTCTTTAAAACTTGAAGTTTAATTTGGTGTTTCTGAATATTATTAATTCTGAGTTTTATCTATAAAGATGTTAAGTGCTTGAGCTTAGTGTGAACAAGTCCCCAAGACCCATTTTATTTTTTAGCAAATCTCTGAAATTAGTTTGTTTGTTCAGATTGTCTTAATTAGGATGTTTAAAAAAAATCTAGGCTATTAATGATTCGGTTTGTTTGGTTTCGTATGATTAATCATGTTCTTACTGTACTTGAACAGATAGAAGCCAAAGGGTAACATCTCAAGAAATGGTTCATTGACATGACATGTGTTTTAACTTGGAGAATCCTGTTTTGAATTTTAGAGTATTCATATTCCCAGCCTAGAATTAGTTGTTTCGAAAACTTTTAACAGAAATCTACCCCAAAACTGTGCATTTATTTTGACTTTGGAAAGCAAACTAATTGATTTGGGATTTAAAACCTCAAAAGTTTCACTTGTGTTTATTATTTATCTAATTCTAGAAATTTCTGCTGCTAAATCCAAAGACCAGAAATAAATGGAGACTAGTTTCTCCGTACCCAAACCAAATATTGGCTGGGCAGCAGGAAAATGTTCTATGGAGATTAGTGGATGGAAGAAATGGAGAAAGATTGGCAAAGAAAAAAAATCATGAAGTAAAAGTGAAAAAAAAAGTCTAAATTTTTTCTGGGTACAACCTCTCATACTTGAAATAACAATGGTTTCTAATATTTTTCAACGGGACTTCAAAAACCAGAGCATTTATTTGTACAGTGTAGTCCCATGATGAGAAACATCATCGCTTATGAACTTGTCAGAGATGCAAATGTTTACTTCATTCTAGGTGAACCAAATTAGAAGTTTCAAAGGTAGAGCCCATGAATATGTTTCCACAAGGCCTCCAGCTGATCTGCTGTACCCTAAATTTGGAAAAGCACTGAACTGGAATCCAATTGATATTTCAAATACAGTTATAAGATCATGAGGTTTATTCCAGACCAAATGTTAACAGGATCATTGCAATGTCCTGGGTTTTGTGCTAGACTAACATTTTCCAGCAGAATTTCTCCATTTATGAAAGCATAAGCAAATGCAGGTACTCTAGAGCAACTACAAAGGATACAAGTCAGAATTGAGCTCATGCTAAAAGCATGATTTCAGTTTGCAAACTGTAAAGTAAATCAGAAAGGAAAAATCAAGCCAACAACCATTACTATAGTAAGAAAGCATATAGTTGACTCAAAAAAAAAAATCCAGGGTCATCTCTGATGAATTCACTTGGATACAGACATGGTGTTGATGGGCTTCTTTTGTGGGTCTGACCCGATTCTACATTCTCCTCCTCATATTGGTGATCAATTTCCTACCAACTAGTCTTTAAAAATATAAGCCTGTGACCTAAATTTTGCTATCATCACAAACCATCCTAGAAACATCAAACTGTCTAGACCATCAGGGGCTCTCTCTTGAGTTACCAGCCAAGTGTTGTGTCAGTAGTCAGTGTGCTTTTCAGTTGTCCTGTCACTGATATTCCACAGGGCACTCAATTTACATTTCCACAAAGTGGAAATCAAGAGACTTGATTTTACCTGAGCTTCACCATAGTGCAGGTCCAGGTTGTAAGAACATGGTCGGGTTAATGAACTGATCAGGCCTTTTACATCATTAGCCTCTATGGCTACCACTTGCAGCTTTGATTGCATTAAAGCACAAGGCCCTTGGGAGCATGGGAGCAGGGCATGCACACTCATCATTGTGGACATCTGGCCCAAAGAGAGGAGAAAGAAAGCTCTTTGGGGCCCTTTTTTGTAAGGGCATTAACTCAGTTTTTAGGGCTCTGCCTTCATGACCTAGTCACCTTCCAAAGTTTTCACTTCCTAATGCATGGTGCTGGAGATTTGGTTTTACCATGAATTTGGGGGAATGCAAACATATATGTGTGTGTGCACATATATATATATATATATCCTGCAGCGATATATATATATATATATATATATATATATATATATATATATATGGGAAGGATAAGCCCACACCACCTTTCTTCCCTTATTGGTATATCAGAGGGGGACTGTGCCTTTTTTCCTGCTTCCTTCATCATTTCTCTCCTCAGTCACCCCTCTTTAATGTTTTCTTCCCTACCTAGAAAACATTTCTAAATAGTTCTCACATGAAGAGCCTCCTCTCTCTTCTTTCTTCCTTCCCTCACCATCATAATCCCCAAAATAGCAGATTTCACTCACCCTCTTTCCTTTCCAACTTCCCTTATCCCTTATATATATATATAAGGGAATATATATATATATTCCCTTATATATATATAAGGGAAGAAAGGCGGTGTGGGTATATATATATATATATATATATATATATATATATATATATATATATATATATATATATATCCTGCAGCAATGAGTGACTGATCAATCACTTATACTCTTTGGATGCTGAGTGATCCTAGCAATCATCACATGTTATCCTTCAATCCCCTCTCAACAGGTGGGAAAAGTGATTTCTGAATTTAAATTGAGCATACAATGCCTCACAAGGAATCAATGTTAGATTCTGTCTGGGAGACATCACATTTGAGGTTTGTGTTGAAGTTGAATTTATTGCTGGGAATATACTATGCTTTCTACGCATCCAGGACTACTTGAACACTTTGCACATATAAATAGTTCGTTAAAATCTTAAAAACACTTATGAGATGCATCATATAAATATTCCCATTCAACACACAGGGAGAATGAGAAACAAGAGAAGGATATCTAGATTAGCCAGAGAGGAAGGAGAACATTAGGGTGTTTGAAGTCAGAGAGTCTTAAATGTAAATGCTACATGATAGTACAGAAGCTCGCACACGGTGGAGTAAAAGAAGAGGGGTGATCAAGGATGGCATCATTTATAAATACAGCATAAAGAAGAGGACAAATTAAGCAAAGCCCCCAAGCAGTCTGTGAAGGAGTTGTAAAGTATCCAGTTTAAAGAATTAGGAGAAAGTTGTGCCATGCAAGCAAATGAAGGTGCAATAGTTTTAAGAAAGCTGGAATGTGAAAGTCTAACTGAAGATTATTAGAGGGGGAGGGAAGGCGTGTGGAGTAAAAGGGGGAGGAGGACCAATGGTCAATGGTGAAGGATTATGGGTACTTTGGTGATGTGTATGGTGTGGTAACACAATCTGAAAAGGTGTGAACTTATTCCCTTAAACCAGTATTATAAACCAATGTTACTTCAACAAAAATTATACAGGAAAAATAAGTGGGTGCAGTTGAATGGATAAGTAAGTTATGAGAAATATATGAGATATATGTATGTTTTTATATATATATATATATACAGAGAGACACACACATAATGAAATACTATTTACAGAGAGATAATAGATTTTGCCATTTTACCAGAAAATGAAAGATGTTTACCAGAAAATGAAGATGTTTATATAAAGTGAACTTAGAAAGGTAAAGAAAAATACTGAATGATCCTATCTATATGTGCAATGTGAGAAAATAAAATGGACAAAATGAAAATAAACTAGTGGACATTGATAACTTATCAAGGTGAAGAGGGTGGGAGTGGAAGGGATATAATTTGGCATAATCCTTTGTGATGGATACCTTGATCTTTTCATTCTTCTTTGTTTTCCATCAATAAAATTATTTTTAAAAAGGTACAACTAGGAGCTAATGACAATAAAATAAAAACAGAGAAAGAAAAGTATGATTTTGAAATTCTAATATACTAACAGATGCTATAATGGAAAGATAAAAGATTTGGCTTTGCCAGTATAAAAAAGGTTGGGGTGACTGGTCAATTAAAGCATTAAATTGCAGAAAAAGCAAATGGTGTTACTGTGGGAATGGGAGGGGATGTCTGTCAGATACATTGTTATAAGATACTTGACTAATCTTATTGAAAGTTTTGAGTAAATATGAGTTGAGATGGGAAACCAGAAATCAGTACTTAGCATGTGGAGAAGTGAAAGGAAGTTGGAAAGGAAAGAGGGTAAGTGAAATCTACTATTTTGGGGATTATGATCCCCAAATCATAAGGTGAGGGAAGGAAGAAAGAGGAGAGAGGAGGCTCTTCATGTGAGAACTATTTAGAAATGTTTTCTAGGCAGGGAAGAAAACATTAAAGAGGGGTGACTGAGGAGAGAAATGATGGAGGAAGCAGGAAAAAAGGCACAGTCCCCCTCTGACATACCAATAAGGGAAGAAAGGCGATGTGGGCTTATCCAAAAGTCCAGAAGAGCTGGGAGGGAAGTGGAGAGACGTGCCTGAAAGCGGCAATTAATTTTCTAGGCAGAGTAAACATTCTGGACACTCTTGGCACCACTGCACCCTGGAAGCTAGGGAGTTGGCGGAAATTATTTTTTAAGATATTAAACCAAAAAAAAAAAAAAAAGAAA